>PVHP010010090.1:0-48692 GCA_004024765.1 Zapus hudsonius | reverse complement strand
CTCTGCCACAGCACTGCAAACAGCGGCAGGAAGGTGTGCCAAACACTGGCAAGGGGAAGCTGGCTTATAACCCCATAAGCCCGCCCCAACAACACAGTTCTAGTGAGGTTCTAATTCCCGAATTGCCATCAGCTGAGGATCAATCTATCAGAACACATTCATTTGTTTGTGGGGGACACCTGGATCAAACCATGACAATACTCAAAGCCATTATTATTATTCTAAAACAATTTAAGTAGAAAATTTTGAATTAAATTACATCTGAATCCCATAAAATGATTTTTAGGCCTATAGAGTCTGAAACATGTATGAAACCATGAATATCATCTAACTCTGTAGATCATGGATGAGCAATCTGAGGCCTAGACTGTGACAAGACACATAGGGAATCGGCCGCTGTGTGAACACTTAGGCCCTTCTGTCTCCTAACTCTAGGCCTCTCTCTACCATGATTTTCCATCTCTCTTTCATAATCTGTATTAGCGAAAAAGTGGGACTTCTTGTGTGTGTGTGTGTGTGTGTGTGTGTGTGTGTGTGTGTGTGTGTGTGTGTGGTACACATGTGTGTACACTTGAGTGCATGTGGAGGTTAACTTTGAGTGTTCTTCCTTAGGAATGCCATCTACTCTTTTTTGGAGACAAGATCTCTCATTGGCCTGGAGCTTGCCAAGTTAGCTAGACTGTCTAGTCAGTGAGCCTGAGGGATATTCTTGTATCCACCTCCCCAGCATCAGGACTATAAGCACAAGCACAGGCTACCATGCCTGGCATTTTAAAATATAGCTTCCAGGGATTGAACTTAGGTCCTCATCCGTGTATGGTGGGCACTTTACTGACTGTCTTTCCATCCCTGTCGCTTGTTTTTAGTAGTAGACACCCCAACTCCATATCTTAATTTATGATCTGGGCCATTGCCTTCCAGCAATGAGCATGAAGTAGAATTACTAGACTTACTAGTGTAACTCAGAAATCTCCATCAGTGTCTTCCCATCCCACCAAGAGAATTCTGCCCTGGTGATAAATAATTGAGGTGGATTTGGCCAGCAGGGCCATATAGTAATGCTGACTCAATGTTTGTTCATCTGTCAGAATAGTAAGAAGCAAAGCTGGTAATTTGTTTTAACTAAGCACCTTCATTATGTGAACTCAAGGGAAAGGGTGGGGATCAGAACATTTCTTCGTACAGCTGTCCCGGATCCTCGGGATGATGTGCGTCATTAAGGAGAAATTCTAATAATGCTGAGCGTATGGAAAAGCTTAAGGCAGAGATGAAGGGTCCTTTTCCTAATGTTCAGGTTGAATATTAAGAGCTGCATAGCTTTTCTTTTCAAACTTTGGCTTTTACCGGTTGGCCCTCCACAGGCTGCTAAAGTGCCACCACAAAGTCCAGCTCAGCAGTGCCACAACGTCTCCACTAGGGAGTGTCATAGAAGGGACACAAATTGTCTACCCTTCATCTAAGAGGCCAGAAGAGACCTAGCTGCTGAGCATGTTGCAAGCTCTGTTATGCTTATGTTATGTTATACAGTGCTGGCTCCACCCTCTCATCCCCACCCAGCAAAGGCTCCACACTTGGCTCCAGGCAGCGTTTTGAGGGTGGCCCCTCTTGTTTTAAGGCAGCCCCATCTTACCTATGAGGAGGTCAGGCTAATGGATCCCACCAGACTCTTGTAGTCTTAGGCATCCTTTCTCTCTTTGTTCATGCTGAACACTGTGTAGTCCCTACTCAGGATATGGTCTCTCCTACCCAGCTGGCTCTTGGGATAGGGTTGCAGATATACAAGAAGAGAGGGTTAAAGATCTGATGGCCATATTGGAGCAAACAGTTAGTATATCTTTCTTGAGAGAAGATACTTCTCCAAGGTGTAGAAAGCACTAGGGCCTTGGAGGATGGAAGTAAAGGACAGAACCCCCAGGAGGAGAGCAGTGGAAATAAAGTTCAGGAACTCAGAAGGACTATGCTACCTAACCTCTAGGGATCTATAAAAAGGAAGGCGAGGGCAGAGCCTCAGTGGATATATCATTTTGCAAGAAGGCTGTTTTTTACCTCTTGGGATGGGAAGAGTCCCTTGTCTGAGTTAACTACTATAAATGATAGATGATATTTCAACTTACAGCAGAGACCCTCTCTTTAGAAAATGCACTGAGACCTGAGCTTGCTAAAAGAGCCAATTTCAGACAGGATTTGACTCACATCATAGACAACCCTCTCACCTCCAAGAACACATCTATTATACAAAGCAACATTCTAATTGGGTCTCAAAGGTAATGAGACTGAAACCAAGAGATTATTTGTTTCCTGTTAGAGAATATGGTGTTCCTGTGAAGCAAATGGTCTTTGCTAATTCTAAATGGTTGCATTTGTCTCCTCATAGATACAGGGACTTGAAGAGAGGGAAACAGGGTCCAAATGTTTGCCAATAAATTTTTTAAAAAAAATTGTTCTTTCTTTGGGAGCCTTGGTTGACCTTTATGTATGAGGGGGTAGAAATGTCCCCAAGAAATCCTACAAACCTCAAAGGAAGTTGTTGACAAAGTTCCAGAGAACTGTTTTTTTTTTGTTGTTGTTGTTTGTATTTTGCAGGCAGAGACTAACAGATGGATGTCGACAGACTTCACACAGATGATTGCAATTGCAAGTTGGTGTTTTTACTTCTGAGAGAAGCATGTTTTTTTCAGTGTTGGCTCTAGAAGCCCAAGATAAGAGTGTTATGGGGCACTTAGTTGGGGTTCTGGTTGGATGGAAGATTTTAATGAATCATAAAGCCATCTGGAGCAGGAGTTCTATGTGTCAAGGCAAGACACCTAGTCATATATGCTAAAGTATATATATGCATATATATGCATAAAGGTAGGGTCTCATTCTAGCCCAGGCTGGCCTCAAACTCACATTGATCCTCCTACCTCTGCTTCCCAAGTGCTTGGATTAAAGGCATGGATCACCCAGCAGATTTACTTTAAAATATTTGCTTTTCAGATTAAAAAGATTTAGCTGTAGTAGATAATGAAGTGGTCTAAATGCTTTCTCTGAGAATTTTTTATTGCTGTTGATTTTTCCAAGGCAGATCTCACTTTGGCTGAGGCTGACCTAGAACACACTCTGTAGCTCCAGGATGGCCTCAAACTCACAGTGCCTCTTGAGCTCTAGAATTCAAGGCGAGTACCACCATGTCTGGCTTGAGGCAAGACATCTATGACTCACCCATAGTTCTGTCATTTGTTAGTTGGGGTCATGAAAAAGCCCTAATTACATATATCATAAGTGAAATTTAGATGGGACACTGGGGAATCTGCAAAACTCATAGTCAAACAGAGGGCTGTGGCCACTCAGCAACAGGGACACCACGCCATAAGGCAAAGTGTGGAGGGGTGAAGGGGTCTAGGGCTAGACATAAGGAATGGGAGAAAGTGAGTGCAGGAGAACTTGAGTAAACATCTGAACCAAAGACATACAGTCTTCACTTGGAGACGCGGAACCTCAAGCCATGCTTCTGTTTTAACCTTAGGGACTTTGGGTCCAGCAGGAATGACAAGCAGCAGCTGAAACTGATCCAGTGTCTTAATGTTCTCAGAGTTTCTTTAACATATGAGCAGAGGCAAAATGAAGGCCCAGAGATCACTGAAGCCTCCATATTCTTGAAGTTCCCAATGCCCAGCTCCTCCTGTGGTGTGGCCCGAGGAAAGTGGGCCATTCATATTGAGAACAACAGAAGCAGGCTTCACCACACAAAGAGCAAATGACAGGATAGCCTGGGTGTGTTTTAAAAGTGTCTGAGATCATGACAGCTGGTGAGACCTATGCAATCTGGGCTCAGCATCCTCAGGAGCCCCTGTCCTTAGTGTTCAATTGGCTAGGCCTTGACTCAACATACATATCAGCAGTTTCTCATGGTCCACATAAGCATAGGCTGTGAAATGCCTACACTTGAACATGGGCTGACACAGGGCCATTTGTGTTTTTTAAAATTTATTTTAATAGCTTTCTAATAATTAGGTTTCATTATTGTATTTTCAAATGAATTTTATTATTTCACTTACCACTCCCTCCTTCCTCCTCCTTGTGGCCCTCAACATGGCCTCCATTCTCCTTTCATACTATGTGTTTTCTTTTGTTTCTCCCCACTTCTCATCACTTCTTGTTTTCCTCCAGTGGTCTCCTTTCTGGAACCACAGCTCATATTTAATCTCACATCCCCTTATTTGTATACACAACACTAAGCATTAGGATCCACATAGGAGAGACAACATAAGACTTTTTTTCTTTCTGAGCTTAGGATAGATACTTCACTTAGTATAATTGTTCCCAATTCCATCCATTTTTTCTGCAAATCTCAGAACTTCATTTTTCTTTACAGCTGAGTAAAACTCCATTGTATATATGAACCACATTTTCATTATCCAGTCATCAGTTGATGGACATTTAGGTTGATTCTATTTCCTGGCTTTTGTTAACAGAACAGCCATGAACATGGATGTATCAAGTATCTCTTGGTATGGGTACATGCCCCGGAGTGCTTGCCATAGCTGGGTCATACAGTAGTTCAATTTTAGATTTTTGAGAAACCACCACACAGATTTCCATAGTGGTTGCACCAGTTTACATTCCCACTACCAGTGAATAAGAGTCCTTCTCACTTCACAACTTCACCAGCATTTGTTGTCATTAGTTTTCTTGATGATAGCCATTCTGACTGGGGTGAGATGGAATCTCAGCATTTTTAATGTGCCATTTAGTCTTGAAGTCCCTGAAATCTCTGGGTTGGGTATCTGACCAATGGAAGGTCTCGATATCAACGGGCTTCTTTTCCTTCTCCCACTCCCACAAGAACCCAAGACTTTGGTCCATTTAACTCCCTAGTAGAGGTCAGACCTGGAGCTCTCCAAGGTTCTGATGACTCCAGTAAACTCCCCTAGAAAGCACATTAGGTTATTAACATGTTTTGAAGTTTACCCAAGAGACTAGGGGAACCTTTCTTTGATTCTGTTCTTGTAACTGGGATGACCTTTGTCTAGGTTTGAGTGGAGGAAGCTGCTGCTGAGGCCCTCCATATTTGTATGAGAATACTGACCAAGGGCTTGGAGTAAACTGAGTGTAGGAATGATGTATCCAGAATATGACTGATGGTGCCTTGCTTGGGAAAAGCCTTGCAGAAGTGACCTACAATTATTTATGTCTACCTCAGTCGATTCTCATAAGCTATGATAAATAGAAAAATGCTCCTTTTAACATTTGGGTGTGGCTAGCTAGGACAACCTTTTGATACAGTGTGTGATGAGTGAAACAATTAAGGGTATTTGAGTTAGAACTCCTCAAAAAGCCATAGATGATTACTGGATCTTTCCTGAGACAATACTAAGAAGCCACACCACCAAGACTTAGAGATCACTGGATAAGTAGACAGAAGGGGGAGAAAGGAGTCATGTTTGACTCTCAAGTTAATGGCTTTGGAAATGGGATAGATGGAGATGCCACTCACCAAGAGGAGTATCATGTTTGGTAGCAAATGAGAAATTGGGTGTATATATAAATTGGCATGTTGGATGTGAAGGTCCAGGTTACATCTACAGAGGTTGTTTGTCCTGTAGGAGTTTAGCATGTATTGCTGAACCTCAGCAGAGAGGTAGAGCTTGATGAGTTCATGTTAAACACATAAACTGCTGGGGAAGAAGACAGAGTTTAGGAGGTGAGATCAATCAGGGAAAATGTGTTCAGTGAGAAGAGAGGAGGGCAGAGAACAGAATCTTGGTGAAATGTCCACGTCTTCTATGTGCTCTTGGGCAAAGGTGTTCATGCATGAACCCTCCCAGGGCTCTCTTCATTCACTCATTGGTGATGTAATCAGCTCTATGCCTCTGTATCACTTTGTTTTCACTCTCCTATGTCCACAGAAATCTTTCTTTTCCAACATGCAAAGCTTGTTCATCATGCATGGACTTTACGATTCTTATTTCTTATGCCAGGAAACTTCTCTCTGAGCTTCTTGATGTTGCTGGTTCCTTATCACTATTCATGTAGCAGTTCAGCTGCAACCTCTTAATTTTTTGTGGTAGTCATCATTATAGATTCATCTCTAACACAGATATTCTATTTTATTTTCCCTGCAGGATCCATTGACACTGAAAAGTTAGAGTCTGCATTGTGTACTTCTTATCATTGATTTTCTCAACCCAAGTATAAGCCCTTTGAGGGTAAGGACCTCTTCTGCCTTTATTTATTTACATATCATCACTTCCTTGAACAATATCTAGTACACAAAACTCCCCAGTGAACCCTCTTGAATGAATGAAAGACTTGTGTTATAGGAAGTATGAAAACCAGAAAAGTGTAAGATTTAGTTCAATTAACATTTATTGAGCATTTACCCCTATGCCAGGATTTGGAATATATAGCAGAAATACCAATAAATAAACATTATCCATAAAACCTTGAATTTATAATTCAAAAGAGGAGGTAAGCATAGGAATTCTTACTGTGTTTTTTGAGGTAGGGCCTCACTGTAGCCCAGGCTGACCTGTTATTCATTATGTAGTCTCAGGGTGGCCTCAAGCTCATGGAAATCCTCCTACCTCTGCCTCCTGGGTGCTGGGACTAAAGGTATGTGCCACCATGCCCCGCTAAGAATTCTTACTTTTAAGAAGAGAATTTCTACTAAAATAAATATCAGATTCTATGGGAGTTCATAGGAGAATAAGGTAGACAATAACTGAGGAAGAGGACTGACAATGATCATTGGCCTCTGCATGCATGCATACACATGTGCAATACACCCCCACATGTATAAAACATGCCACACACATCATCACAAAAGAGTACTGGGATGTATGTGCTTGAAAAGGAAAAGCATCCATTTCCTTGGAAATTAAAAGGGATATAAGAAAATTTTGTGTAAATATGGGTAAATATGCAGCTGTATCTGTGGGTATATGAATAAGTTGTTGGAATGGTTCTATCCTGGTAGTGGGATTCTGTAGGCATGGATCGAACTTCAGAACCCAGCTGTCCCCTGAGTACAAGGACCAACCAGAAGAATTCAAATTTGGTTTGATAAAACAAAATAACCACAGTAAGTATTGTTCATAAACAGAAAGGACTGTCTTGGATGCAATGAGCTTCCTTTCTCCTGCTGTGACTGAGCAGTCCCACTGCTGATGGCCCTGGGTTTTAGGTAGATCCTAGCAGTGATACTCCTTTGTCTTATGATAGGGGGTTCAGGACAGTGAGGTGTGGGGACCTGTACTATAGCTTCTTCTAGCTCTTTCTATATGACTACCTGCTTATATCTCTACCTATCTATAGACTTGGACATTTACTTCACTTTTTAAAGTTTATTTTTAGTTTTTAATTGGCTGTGTTTGTGTGTGTTCATGCAGGTACATATTCATATGTGTGTGAGTGTGGGTGCATGTTTGCCACAGCATGTGTGTGTAGGTCACAGGACAAAGTTAGTGTGAGTCCCCCATATTTCAAGCTCATTTCAGGCAGGACTTCT
The DNA here is from genome assembly GCA_004024765.1 of Zapus hudsonius. NCBI lineage: Eukaryota > Metazoa > Chordata > Mammalia > Rodentia > Dipodidae > Zapus > Zapus hudsonius. Next base: position 41,203 of record PVHP010010090.1, on the reverse strand, counting down.
TGCTCTACTATTGTTATTTGCTGAGCTTGCCAGATACTTCTGAGAACTCCTGTCCAGGTCTCCCACCTCTCTGACAGTGACAGCATTCAGGGACCACAGCTTCTAGTCATGGTGTCTGGGAATCAAAGTCAAGGTACTCCAGCTTGAGCAGTGAGCATTTTATCTACAGACCCATTCCCCCAGACCCCACCTTTACTTATTACATGTCTAGGGATCAAACTTGAGTACTCCACTTGAGCAGTGAGCATTTTATCTGCCAAGCTGTTTCCTTAGCCCCTACATTTACTTATTTTAATGAATTGGCTCAAGTGATTGTGGAATATGGCAGGTGCACACTTTGCAGGGTTGGCCAATAGGCTGGAGACAAGGAGAAGAGCTGATTTTACAACTAGATTCCAAAGACAATCTGGGAACAAACTTTCCTCTTTGTTGAGAGAAGCCAGTCTTTTTTTGTAAAGATTTTAATTGTGTGGATGAGTTTACCCACCTACATAAAAGAGCGTAATCGTACTTAAAGTCCACTTGGTTAAAAGTTAAGAGCATCTAAATACACAGTCATAGCTACATCTAAATTAGTGTTTGACCACTTATCTGGGTACCATAATTCAGCCAAATTGACAGATAAAATTGACCATCCTGCTGAGAGCCTGCTAACCTTCTGGTCAGCTGTGGATGAGTGAACACTGTTTGTCCTCCCCAGTGACTTTAATGGCTATATGTCCTTCCTTCTCTCCCAGCTCATCCCATACATGCACTCAGGGATGGAGAATCAGAGGCTGTGGCACATTCTCAGGAGTTTGTCCACATTCCTGTTCAACAAGATTTGCTCATTGCAACCTGGCCTTTTCAGATTCTGCAGCCCAGCTCTCACCTCAGGCCCCTCTTCTATGTCACCCCATTTTGTACATGCTTTGTTTCCTATCTGGGAATTCTCCCTCATATGTGATTCTAGTGCTGATCACATTGCCCCTTCTCTCAGATACCTGATGCTTTAGATCACACTTTGCTCCAGACAGAAAAGCCCTCAATTCTGTTTCAAAGCTAGAAAATGTCAGATAGGGAGGAATTACATTACTTCCCTGAAGGATTTTTTTTCAGGGAAGGTTGTGTGCTGCCAAGAGTGGGGTTTTCTGCATAGGCTCACCATTCCCCATCTGTGTTGGAATCCTTGATGCATTTTTCTAGCTTTGTGTCCAGGGCATCCCCAACCTAATAAGAATAAGGAACCCAGGCTGGTCCTCAGCAGGGAGGGTGATACACATTCCTCAGAAGCCAGTGTTAGATTATGAAATGTTTTACTGGAAACCACATGATCTCAGGAGGGATTCCTCAGCTCCTGAAGCTGCCTTTGGACTAGGTCAGGGCAGGGCTCTGGAATCCTGAATGAGACGGGGTCTGCCCTGATTCATGGCTTCCTGTGTCATGGCTGTGGATGAATTCACAGTTGTCCTGGGCATGTCTGTCTGAAATTCAGAATGCCCCACTTGTATTAAGTACTTTGATCTTTGCAGTGACAAAATACCCAATGAAGCAACTGAGAGAGGAACGGATTTATTTTTGCTCCCAGCTTCATGGCAGGGAAGGCATGTCGGCATTTATTGTCACGAAAGTGGTTCCTGTCTTGGTTGTGGGAGTGTGAGGTGGCTTGCTTACATCTCTCAGCAGCTGGCCAGAAGTGGAACTGGGAAATAACCCTCAAGCCCTGTGCCTATGACCCTCTCTCTACCTGCTGAATATGCTTCATGTCATAAAGGTTCCATAATTTCCCCAAACAGTGTCTCTATCTGGGGGCCAAGTGTTCAAACACATGAACCTGAGGGGGACATCTCATTCATTCCATCACACCACTTCAACTCCCTTCCTCACCTCCTCTCTCCCCAAGTCCCCCCTTTTAGTCATTTTGCTAAGTACCTGGTATGTCTGTGTGGCTAAGAGGTGTTCTCAGTCAGGCTGAGGGTGGGGATTCAGTACTTGGGGGTCAGGGCAGAAGCCCCAGGGCCAGGAGCCCAAGTAGAAGGACTCTTCTGTCTACTAACTCAAGTTTGGCCACCCTGTTGTTCATTGAGGCAGAAGTCAGCACTGACCAAGGATCCGGGTACCTGGAGACCTTGTTCTGATTCTGTTACTCTTCCTTTCCTGGTATTCTAAGGCAAATCACTAAGTCAGAGAATGGAGATGCCAAGTATTTTTGTGGGGCTTATCTTCCAATTTCTCCCACTTTAGAGATGGGAGACTCCAAGGTCAGCATTGGCTTAAGGTCCCAGACTGAAGCGGTGTCAGAACAATAACTAGAAATAAAGCTTATGTAGGACCAATATACTTGCCACCTTCTTCACCTGTCAAGTGGGGGCCAGGAATGTATCTTTTAGAACCATTGTCCACATCAGATGCAATCATAGGTTCTAGAAATGGCACCTACTGATATAACTTGTGTATAACTGCAGATTGCTGTCCCACAAAGATGAAGGTATGAATTTAAGTGTATGTGTGTGTGTGTGCGCACGCGCACATGCGTGTGTGCGTGCGTGTGTGCGTGTGTGCATGTATGCATGTTTGCGTGTGTGCATGTGTGCGCATTTGCATGTGTGTGCATGTGTATGTGTGTGCCTGTGTGTGCGTGTGCGTGCATGCATGCATGCATGTGTGTGCATGCGTGTCCGTGTGTTTGTGTGTGTGTGGTGGCAGGACTTGGCAAGGATGATGTTGGTTATCATGAGTATGCCTGTTAGAATGCTTAAACCCTTGCCTCAGTTTCTCTGAGTGCCATTCTGTCACCTGAGTTGCACTCCTAATGATTCTGGAACATTCTCACAGTTCAGAAACTAAAGGATAATCATCTGGAACATCAGCCAATCTCTGAGGACCCTGCTCCAGTCCTCAGATCAGGCAGCACCCATTTTGATTAGCCAGTGCTGTGCCATGTCCTATGCCAGTTTTATTTCTCCTGATAAACACCACACCACCCTGAGGCATTCCTATTTATGATTCTCTTCCCAAGCTCTGTGGGCTTACCAGGCTCAACTGGATGTGCCTCCCAACAGATATGGCAGTCAAATGATTCCTGGGGCTGAAGGTGTGTGTAGGCACCATTGGCCTGGGCATTCAAGATGACTCTTTGGCTGGTAATTAATGCTGGCCATCACCTGGGAGACCTTGAACCTGTCACAGGAAGCACTTACATTTGATCTTACTCAGCATAGGCTTCTCAAAACAGAGTGGCTTGTTTCCCACTGGGAATATCTCAAGTACATATCTGCCAAAAGCTATAAGGAGATTGGCCTCATGCCATCTCTACCACATTCTACTTGTCAAAGAAATCAAGGTCCCTTCTAGTTCCAGGTGACTGGAGAAAGTAAAGTTCACATTAGAAGAGCAGGTGGGGTGGGAGACCTTTCTATTTGGAAAATACAATATATTCCAATTACCATGGGCGAGGCTTACCAGACTGTCATTATCTGAAGTCCCCTCTGCCCATCCCTTTATGGCCCCTCTCTTCTGCACAGGCATGTCTCTCTCAGCTAGGATGAGAGACTCTCTGATCTTTCCTTAAGGTCCTCACTCTTACTTTCTCAGCATTCACTGGAGAAAAGACCGGACAGTTTTTATTCTTACTGTTAGAATCAGGGACATAAGGGACATATCCACCTCAAGCAACTGAGGAGTGTGAGAGGCAGTGGGAAATTTCTTCTCTGTGTGTTGGCAAGGAATGGGAGTGGCATCACCAGGAAGCATCACTGGTGGGAAGTTCTGGGAAAACTTTGGCTTCCGTTGGAGATAAAAGTTCTGATATGATGGCTAAATGCATCCTGGAGCCTCAAAGGCTTTGCATTCCCTAAGGAAATCAAAGCTGCATGTCTCAGATCTTCACATTCACCTGAGCTGAGTAGAATCTGGATGGCTCTTGTTACCTCTCAGAAAGGCCACTCTCTCATATTCCCTTGGCCAGGGCAGGGATATGGGCCTCACCATACATTACTGATCCCAGAGCTACCCTGTTAGTCTCATTCCTGGTATGAAGTGTGGCTTCCATCCATGTCTCTGCCATTTACTCCCCCTGTACTCACACATCCTCACGCCCTTGCCAGACTGTTTTTTGGAGAGGAGTTTGTGTGCCCTTCTGTTCCGCTGAAGACAAAGTGACTCTTGCTCTCCCCCATCCATCCAACCCTCCCCATGTGCTTTGTAACTGAGTGAAAAATCTGCTATTCATAAAGAAAAACAAAGGATGATAAATTATAGGACCTTGTAAAATATATTCTCATGAATCACACTTTCTTCTGGATAATTGAATTTAGAGTGACGTTGGCCAGAATCTGCTACTTATGCAAGAATGCCAGCCTCCTTCGGTTGCCTTTCATATTTTCAGTGTGATCCCACAAAGGCCTGGCATCTTGTCCACGATATCATTACTTGGTCTGCATTAGGGGCTTCATTAAAATGTTATGGCTCTCTTGGAATTGTAAATTATGAGGGATCTTCTAACAACTGTGTTAAAAAATGTGGCCTCATCCCATGACAGGACAGAATGAAATGTCAGGGTGCAGGATAGGAAGGTTTTGATATTTATGAAGGTCACAGCAAGGGTGAATAATGTAGCAGAGTATTCCACTGAACCTCCATCGGGCCAGCATTGCTGGGTCCTGCTGTTACTGCTGCTTCTCTGTGCTGCGAGTGATGGGCTTTCTGGAGTCCTCACACATCCTGCCAGGCTGTGGGTTGTTTATGGCTTGCATAAAAGCCACTACCATATTTTAATTATAATTGGATGACTGGTGAGGAGAAAAACCTGGAAAAAGTCCAGAAATAACTCTTTTCAGCTGACTTTCTTGATCTTCCGCCCCTACCGTGGTTAATTGGCATGCTCTCCCAAGGCCTCAGGAGACAGGAGGTCCTGCTCCTCTCAGAAGTCCCGGGACTTTGTTCTCTTGGATTTTCTGACTTTGCAGACCTTCTCTTTATCTCTTTGAGTAGCAGAAGTCTGGTTTTCAAAGCTAGGCTCCATGCAGTTTTGCAAGCTTGGGATGGGGAGATGGCTTTAGGCTTGTAGGATTGGCCTACTGATGTCTCAACCCAAGATCTCGGGTGTTTAAGCAACAGCCACAAAGAAATAAAGGGATGAAGGATGCTGAGACTCATTGGGGGGGGGATGAGGGAAAAGCTTCTATCCCATATGTAAGGAATTCGTCCACTTAGGTCCCTAGCACCTTGAGCTTTTGAGAGCCGGACCACCACGTGGGTTTGTGTGGGTTGTGCACAAGGGGATAAGCCTGGGCTTCTCTGCCCGCGCTGCATCTGCTCAAAGCAGGGGTGGGCAAACTGGCCCGTGGGTCAAATTGGATCCAGATAAAATTATTTTTAAAAATAGTGATGCCCATTTGCTCACATGTCATTTGCGGTTGCCTTTGTGTTCCAGGGCACCTTTGAGGAGTTGTGGAAGAAACTCTATTCTCTACAAACACCTAAGCTTTTTGCTATCTGACCTTTGATAGGCCAAGTTTGCAGACAACAGATCTTGATGTAGGGACATCTTTTTCTTATTTTCAGAAGGGCCTGACTGCCTGCCAAGTTGGAGTAATAGCCCAGTGATAAGAGAGCCTTTTTACTTTTTACCTATTCATTGTATATGATGTGTGTGCGTGCATGTTCCTATGTTTATGGGCACATGTGTGTATGCATGTATGTGTCTAGGCCCGAGGCAGATGTTGGGTGTTTAGTCACTCTCTACCATACCATTTGAGACAGGGTCTCTCACTGACCCTAGAGCCCTACCTCCCCAGTGCTAGGGTTAGGGGTGTAAGCCACCAAGCCTGGCTTTCGATGTGGGTGCTGGGGATCCAAACTCAGGTTCTCATGTTTTCACAGAAAGTGCTTTACTTACTGATCCATCTTCTGGCCTCCAGACTGATACAGGTGTCTTAGAGTCTGCCAAGGCCCTAAGGAGGAGATCTGAGTCCAGCCTCTGAAGATGGGAGCCAGAATTCCTGGGGCTCCCTCCAACCTCCTGCAGGCAATTGGTAGAGTCCGGAGTCAGCTCCAGGCAGAGGAGCCATGGACTTATTATGGCTCAGAGAGGCTCTTCAGGGAGCCAGAGGCTGGCTGTAGCAGCTCCCAGGGGTAAAACAAAACTTTCCTTGTTCCTTTTCCAAATAGCCGTAAAAGAGAAGGCTTGCTTTTGGATCTTTGTCGCTGGCCTCTCCATAAAGAAATGCAAACGGTCTCATGACTTATCATTAAACTACTTGTTTACACAGCAGGGCTGATTGACACGGTTTATTTTTCTGTGGTTTTTCTTCTAATTTAAAGTGAAACATGAACTATAGACTTCATGGAGTTCCCTTCACCTTTTGCAACCCAGAACCTGCAAGGGAGGCACTGTTGGTTCTTTCTCTTGCCCGCCCCATGACTGTTTTCACATGTGTGAATACTCTATTTCCTACTTAGGTCTTGTTAAGCCCTCTTCAAATGTCTGATCAACTATACTTGAAAAGTGGGGGCATCCCTTGTTGTCCCCAGGGAGACCATAGGGCTGGAAGGGATCTGAGTTGTCCTGTCTTTTGACAACTCAGGAATCCCTCGTGGAACAGAAGGATACCTGTCCTTGTGAGGTGAGCAGTTTGCCCCAAAGTCTCACAGATCCTGTGGACAGGATTTGGAAACCAGGCTGGGGACCCTCATGGCAAGACAGAGTGCCAACCCTTGTGGTCCAGATCACAGGGAGTGGGGGGCTGGTAATAATAATCACGCTGACATTTTTGGTTTGCTCAAATGGGACTTGTTCCATGGGTATGTGTTTGTAGTGTGAATGCATGTGTGTATGCGTGCTTGTGTATGACCACATGTTAAATGTGGGAGTGTGTGTGTGTGTGCACGTGCACATATGCATGTAGAGGTCACAGGTCTTCCTCAATTGTTCTCCACCTTATTTTTTGAGGCAGGGTCTCTCACTGAGCTTGCTGATTCAATTTGACTAGCTAGCTGGTGAGCACCAGGGATTCCCTGTCTCTGCCCCCCGGCATTTGCCTTACTAACTGGCAGGTGCACCACTCTATTTCCATGGGAGTTCCCCTCACTGTCCTCTGAGACCAACACTGTTCCCCACATTCCACCAACTATTACATATAGTTTACAGATCATTAAGAAAACTCTGTCAGGATGATGATTATAATGGCTTGTACATGTTAAAAGGGACAATAAAATGAGTGTTTCAGAATATTTGGGAAAAATCCCAACAAAAAAAGCCAAAGTCCTCTAGTCTTGTTAACTGTGCCTACAAACTTCACTTTAAAAGTAGACTACCCAGAAATAGAGCAAGCATGGCTGGCTGGGTAAAGAAAAGTCATGAGCACACACCCTGGAGCCTGAGGCCTGGGAGCTTGAATCTGGAAGGAGGAAGCCTCTCTTGGGTGACTATACCACAGGGCATTTGGGACCCTGAGCCCAAGATTTCTTGTTTGTTTGTTTCAGTTACTCTTTCTGGAGGAGAAAGACAGCAAGGTGGGAGGAATTCTAGAACCCCCAAGCATTGCAGGGCCACTTCCAAAGACTGTGACCCCCACTTGTTAGACTTTAGGAGAACATGTCCTTCCTTCCCTTTGGCCTGGTCTTGGGCCACCAGCTTTTGTTTATACGTTCTTGGTGGTGGTGGGAGTTCTAGAACCTGGCTTGGGTGTGGTATGCAAAATGTACCTAGTTCTAAGATTTATTTTCTTAGGACTTCCGGGTGTGGTATGCAAAATGTACCTAGTTCTAAGATTTATTTTCTTAGGACTTCCAGCCAGGACGCCTCTTCCATATGTTCATACCACTCCTCCCCCAAGATACATACACAAAATGAGACACTGTATTGACCATGGAGATCTTTTGTGGGAGCGTTCTTATCTCCTTTCCATTTAGCATCTTTCTCATAAGTAATATTCATAAAGGACCATCTCTCCTAGAGAAGGGGGAAGAGTATCACTGCTCATAAGATACACTAAATGAGAGAGGGAGAGGAAGAGAGAGAGACCTTCTGGGTCAGCTCTGGGTGATGGACATGCAATCAGCAAGTCAGCAGCATAAAACATTTCAGTTGAAACAGGAAGATTTGGGGTATGGGAGGGAGGACTTTGGAATTGCTTCCCGGATGCATTTTTCTTTTTGTAATCCTTTTTATGGACATTGTTTTTACATGTACATTAATGATTTTGGATCATCACCCCTTCTCAGTACCTTCTTTCTTCTTCCTCTTCCCTTGTCCCATCTTTCTTTCTAGTCTCTCTTCTGGTTTCGATGTCTTATTTTTTTCTTTCTCCATCATCCGTGATAAAATGTTGATGGGCCCATTATTAAGCAGGCCTTTGCCAGGAATGACAGTCACTGTGAGTGGCCTCTTCATGCCCAGAAGGCAGCATGTCAAGGCACCCCTCTCCATCCCCTGGCTCTTGCATTCTTTTCATTCCCTCTTCCACAATGTTCCTTGAGCCCTGGAGGGGATGGTAGAGATGTCTCACTTAGTGTTGAGAACTCAACAGTCACTTTTTCCTCAGCACTTTGATGAGCTTCGAGTCTCCCAGAAGTCACCACCATCTATAAAAATGAAGCTTCTCTGGTCAAAAGTGAGAGTAGTACTCATCTATGGGCAAATCAAAAATATTCAGAGGGCAACTTGGTATATGCAGCATCCCCATTTAGCCAAACATCAGTAGTAGCTTCCCTCAGTGAGTGCCTCTGACCTTTCTAGCTTTAGGCCTTTGAAGTAGGTTTTCATGAATGGTCAGCATGAAGTTTCTCCTGCGTAGCCTCAAATCCAGTCAGAGACCAATTGTTTATCTCCATAACAGTCAGGCTACTATTGCACCAGTGAGTAGCTTGCCAGGTCCACTGTGTGTTAAGACTATTGATGACTTTTCTTCCTTAGCAGCTTGCATAGAACTTTCCAGTACTATGACAGACAGTAGGGAGGAGGCTTCTAGCTCAGTTATAGTTTGACTTCTCAATGCAGGACTTGTTTCTTATTGAATCCCACTATTTAATCACTTCTCCTATTGCTGTGACAGAATTTAAAAGGAAGGAAGATTTACTTTGACACATAGTTCCAGAGGCCTCAGCCCATCATGGAGGGGAAGATGTGAGCAGGGAGGCTCGTAGCATGCTGGGCAGGAGGCAGAGAGCGAGGATGCCTGCACTTCAATGGCTTTCTCCTTTACATCTTGTGTTCTGTCTGGCCTCCCAGATTGTGACATGGTGCCACCCACATCCAGGGTAGGTCTTTCCCTCTTAGCTAGTTCTCTCTGTAAACATTCTCACAGATACACTCAGAGGTGTGCCTCACCTGGAATCACCAGGGGTTTTCACATTCAACCAAATTGGCAACCAAGTTTAACTATCACACCTAGCTTTGGGAAAGCTTCTCCCTTATCTAGGGTGGCCAGGCTGGGCTCTTGACCTCTCTAGTAGCAGGGGAAGGATTTGGTGGCCTGGAAAGATCTCTTTCTGCTCAGCAAGCTATGATTTAGAATCAGTTAGAGATCAAAAGTCTCTGATAGTTGGATTGTTTATAAAATCAACCATAAGAGGCAACCAAACTCTTTCCCAAGCAATTCCTGTCAGGTCTCCCTGCAGAAGCAGTTCTGGGAGGAGGGTTTGCCTTTGCAGGGGCAGCTGCTCACTGGTTCCTTAATATCTCTCTCACTGCATGCTTCTCCCTTCTACTGTGTGAGTTGGGTTTATCATCTGATTTAGGTGACCACTTCAAAGTTCCAAAGTACCAAGACTGCTATCTCTGAATCCAATGAGATTAGCAGCTCTTCTCCTTCTTAGAAGGAAGGAACCCAGGGTTTGGGGTTGTGTCATCTGGAAGAAAAATGTTCCAGGATTCATTTCACCCAAAGTCATGACCAGGATTCCGATAGTGCTGCCCTGGGCTGGGAGGGCCATATTGTGAGCATGGGGCATGCTGGGAGAGTAAAACAGAGTCATCTTTTAGAGAACATGTAGTGTTTCTAGGCATTGGGACCCTGCACGATGGATATTAGTTAGTCTAGCCAAGGAATACACAGGTCTCTTGGAATGTACCAAACACATCTTTTCTGAGTCAGTTTTGCACAATGGACCTGAATGGTCCTCCTTTTGCAAAGATATTACTGACTGGTGAGCAGTGTCTTCTGCCGTTCCTATTCCCATCCCCTCGTGCACTGCCTTCTAATCCTTCTTTTTCAGAATCTTCATCAGGAAGTCATTCCTATCTGTTTTAAATCACAGCCTGCACCTTTTTGATGATCCAGTGTCTTCCTGGTTTTCCCAAGAATGCTGGGTGATCAACATGTAGAACAGTCCACCTTTGCTACAGAGGCCTCCTCTCTCTAAGCGATCGCAATCTGTAAACTTGCTTAGTTGTGAACCCAAGACCTTAATCAGGTAAGTGTGGTCAGGGGACTGTGAGTGATGTATAAAGGAGGGCATTTTCTGGGTGTGCAGCACTGACTTGATCTACTGAGTCCTCCAAAGTGTGACTTGACCCAGGTCCTGGCATCTTGATGAATAGATCTGTTCTCTTCACAAGTTTCCCAGAACCTTCTGTCTTACCTGGGCATCATGGAAAGTGTTAGGTCCTGGGGTTGCATCTTTGCTAAAAATCATTAGTATTGTAAAGAAATTACTTATATCAACAACTGTACTTCTTTCCCTTTAAATTACCTGAAGAACATTTTCTTCACCCTGATGTCTTGGATTTTGGGAGCTGACTAAAGAGGCAAAAAAAAAAAAAAAAAAAAAAAAACAACTCATGGAGAGTAAGGGAAGAGTCAGGGCACTTCCCCTCCAAAAGTTGTATAATGATTTTTAATATGAAATTCCTGGCTTGTAGTCTCTTGTATTATTGGTCATCATCTTTGATAGTAAAATAAATATTAATCTACAAAAAGAAAAATATCAGTTGACTATCATTTGATATGAAAATGTCTCCTCTTTATTTGGTTTCAGTATCTGTGACCACAGATAATGTCACTGCAGTTGAAAGACATCTATGATAAAAGATATTTCTCGCTGGTGTGTGTGTGTGTGTGTGTGTGTGTGTGTGTGTGTGTGTGTGTGTGTTCAAAGATGTTCTTTTAAGAGTGAAAAACTGCTTAGTGGCTGGCATGTTTGACAAGCACTCAGTGGTCTCAGTGACAGAGAAGACACCAACCCAAGGAGAATGACGCTTACTTGCAGACACTCATTTGGTTTCTTACCAGAGCAAACAGTGCCTGGGGAAGGATGATTTGTGGGACTGGTCATGGCCTTCAAATCTCTCAGGTGTTTGACCTTAGAAGGCAGAAGTATGACTGTTAAAAGGCTTAATGAGGGCTGGAGAGATTGCTCAGTGGTTAAGGCACTTGCCTCCAGTGCCTAAGGCCCCCGGTTCAATTTCCCAGTACCCACATAAGCCAGACCCACAAGGTGGTGGCCCTGGTACTCTCTCTCTCTCTCTCTCTCTCTCTCTCTCTCTCTCTCTCTCTCTTTCTCTCTCTGCTTGAAAAATGAATAAATAAAAAATATTTTTAAAAAAGGCTTAATGACAGGCCAATGGAAGGCAGAAGTTTTTGGTAATCAAAGGGTAGTGTTCTCTCCACTCCCAGGCCAAAATAAGAAAGGCTGAGGACCATTCAATATCTGTCATATTTCAAGACATTTCTTATTATGCACAAGACCCAAGATTCTAATGTACAATGAAAATGCCCACCTCGGTGATCCTTAAGAGGGTGGTATACATCCACAAAACAGTGATGACCTCCCCGTAAAATGTAATGAGACTGTTCATCTATACTATAAACAGAGTGAAAAAGGTAGAGGGGAAATGGAATAAAATTAGAGATTTACAAGAGCTTTGATTTTGAAGCATCTAAAACAAGATGTGATGATTGTCCACTCACTATGAGAGAGATAGAGCTGGCTCACCGGCTGCAGGCATTTGCTTGCAAAGCCTGCCATCCTGTGTTTGATTCCTCAACACCCACATAGAGCTGGACACAAAGGTGGTGCATGCATCTGGTGTTTGTTTGCGATGGCAAGAGACCCTAGTGCGTGCAGACCCTACCCTCCACCTGACTAAATAAATAAAATAGACAACACAAACACGAGAGTAATCCTGGCAGTGCTTTTCTGAATTGGTCCTCCTTTTCAGCTCTAAGGTGAGCAGCTCCTTCCTGAACAAAGCTAAGGCATTTCTCTCTTTAAAGGACAGCCTCACAGGGCAGGATCCTCTGGGAAACCAGGAAGGCTGGTTTAGGCACACTTTGTACTTACCATTCATACACAGATCATTCCAAATGTATCTGATGGTGACCAGCAAGAAGAAGCTGTGAGTGCCTCGCTGCATGACCAATCTCCAAGGCCACCCGATGTCCTCCATTGTCCCAACCCCCACCAGACCTCCTCATCTCTTTGAGATAACACTGGTTGCCAGGTTACGGGCCCATCCTTTCCCTGCCGTACAAAGGACACACTCAGGCAACCCAACAATGAAAACAATTTGAAGGGCGACCAGCTGCACTTATAAATAAACATCCCAAGCACATTAATCTGCTGAAGGTTTTTATGAGGGGAAGCATAAAATTTCAAATAAAGGGCTAATGGGAAATATGTCCAAAATGTTGGAATTAGTGATGCTCTACAGTAGGGAACTGCCCAGCTAGAGTCATAAAACGATATGTAACTAGCAACTGATTGAGTTTTAAGACCCCCAGCCCTCCACTCCCACACCTGAGTTGTATATTTTATCTGAAGGGCTGTTTCATGTTCCAGAATCAGTTCTGTTTGCAAGAGAGCTGTCACAATTTTATGGCCTCAACTTTAAAGAGCGGGACATTTCTTTCCTGGAGAAAAAGGCTAATAGGAGGTAAAATGCAGGGATTATGGGCTCTCCCACAAATCCAGGCTAGCAGATGCGCCTCTTTCTGTAATCAAATGAATGTTTTTTTTGGACCCAGTTAGGAAGGCCCTTTTAAAATATCCTTGGGAACAGGGGACATGTGCCAGGCTAGAGAACAGATGGAAGTGAACTACAAGGAAGGCAGGTGTTTCGCTCTTAGGAATACCTGCTCCATTCTTCCTTCAGGGCAGGTCATTGTGAAAAAAAAAATGATATGGTGATTTTCTTTTTCCAGTGAAAAATGGGTGATGGTATATGATTAGCATTGCTTCCTGCCCTACCATTCACCCCAGTTAAGGATCTGCTCTCTCTCCCCCTTTCTAGAGCCATGCTGATCTCTGCTCTGTATTCTTTGTACCGGGCCAATCTGGGTTAAGAAGAGGGCACTCCCACCTCTGCTCTCTGAGTCCAAATATCAGCCGTTGGCACAGTGGAAAGAGTTTGAGTTGGAGAACTTTTCTTTGGTCTGAAGTAAGTCACTTAGCTTTTGTTCTGTTATGGGGAAAAGAAGGAAAAAGATGCAAGTACCACATACCCAGTGTGGACATGACATGAAGCAGCCTGGGTGACAGTACTTGTTCAGGTTGAGTCGAAATGTGGAGGTTTGTAGTCTTAGTGCTGTTATTTCATTATCAGTCGGGATCGCTTTCCTGTCTCTGAGCTTCCATTTCCTCATCTATAAAACAAGACTAAGAACCTTTCACAGGCATCTCAAAAGGATGAAAAGAAATATGCACAGAAAGTGCTTAGCTGAGTGCTCATCACACAGTGGGTACTGGATGAGTCCCTCCTACAGTTGCTATTATTCATGAAGAAATCAGGTTGTTCTGTAGGTAGCCTGATTCACCCAACCATATGGTTAAAGGCCAACCCACCTGTTCTTGACAGAGTGCTTCATACATTCTCTCTTCACTTTCAGGCAAGTTCACATGCTCTGGACTCCATAGGTGAACTTGATTTACTCTGTTTGGGTGACTCAACATTGTCTGGCTTGGATTCTCCCTTGGCTCTTACCAGTCCCTGGATATCTTACAAGTGTTCCAGGACAAGATCTACCTCTGCATCACAAGTACCAGTTCTGGTCTGTGCAGACACTTTGGAGGGATCAATTTCAACCTTTCATGGGAAGAATCAATTCTTAACAAAGGAAAGAAGAAATACATTGATCCTGGATCTTGGCCCACATTCTTACTCTGAGCTCCTAACACTGACTTTATTATCTGCTCTCCTCCCCAGCTTGACATCAAGACAGAGCAGAAGAAATACAAAGAAAACACACACCTTTGCTCATAGAGCCATGGGAGGAATGAAAGCACCTTAGCTAGCTCTAGAGGAATCACGTTTAGGCCTCACTCTCTATGATTCATCTTGGTGGACTGTTCCTTCACGCTGAAATTGACTCTATGTGGGATCTTATTAGGGGATGGAGGGTACCACTGACCTAGCCTCTTCATTCTCAATCTCTCTACCACAGAGTAAATATTAATAAAGGAAGGAAGTTCAGGTCTCTGGGAGAAGCCATGTTGGAGGTGCCCAGGCTCATTGTCATGGTTGAGGTCCCAGGCGCCTTAACCTGCACAAGTGAGGGAAGGACCCTCCAGGCTGGTTTTTTTTTTCTCCAGCCGCTGCATAACTGTGGGAGACCTGAGGGAGGACTGCTTGAGCCCAGTCAGTCTCTAGATTCATGGGAATAACTAATTAATCATCACTGTTGGGTTGTGGTAGCTTCTAGAGCAGCAGTACTCACTTGGCTCAGTGATCACTTCAACAGTTCTTGGCTGTTGGGATGGTGGTGATACCTATGTTCATGAGAAAGGCTCAGAGTGCCAGCAGGGACCTCTGTCTCGCTTGTGTGTCAGGTCTTGGGACTGAAAGGGACCTGGGGATACAGGATTCTTCTGGATGCACCCCTGGCCTGAGGAGGCGTTGGCTATAAGTCCCTTGAGGAATGGCCCACCCTTGCTTCTTCAGCCGAGCTGGGAAGATGTCCAGGACCAGCTGTGTGCTTTGGAAAGCAGCTTCTCTGATTCTTCAGCTCTTTCCCTGCTGCAGGAGGCTGAGATTAACCGCCAGTCTCACACCCTGGAACTCTAAGTACCAAACAAGATTCTGTGTCTTTCAGGTGCAAGTTCTTTATTTTCACAAATGAGTACAACAAGAAGCTAGAATATGTAGGTCCTCAGGGGGCAAATCTGTGAACCACAGAACAGGGTTTCCGGTTACCCTCTGGCTTGTGCTCAAAGTCCTCACTCTCCCCGAAGAATGGGTGTGAAGGATTGGGCTACGCAATGGTCTGGGAATGGAGACTTGGAAGAGAGGACTGAGGTTCCCCCAAATTACAATAGGAGCCTCTAGCCAGCCAGCAGGTGGTCAGACAGAGAGGAAGGGAGGGGATGGCTGTGCTGAGGGGTGTGATAAGCATGGTATGCTTCCTCACGATGCCTTGTCCGGCAGCTGCTGGGCTGTACTCATCTCTAAATCCTGCCTCCTTCCAAAGTTTATACAGTGAAGCCCCACTTCTCAATATCATGGGATTTGGAGTTACACATCTGGCAGATAAATAGGTTTGAATGTGGTCATGAGAGTGGAGCCGCCATGATAGGATTAGTGTCCTGACAAGAAGAGGAAGAGACTAGAGCCCCCTCCCTAACCCTGCTTCCCTGTTATGTGACGACACAGAAGGTTATGAACAAGCCAGAAAGAAGGCCTACGCTGCCTCACCAGACACAGAATCTGTTACCACTTTGATCCTGGACTTTAACAGAACTGTGATAAATATTTGTTTAGTCCATTTAGTAAGTATTTTGTTATAGCGGCCCAAGCTGACTGAACCAGGCACTATTTTGATTATTTTTTGGGGGGATGGGAGGGTTTCAAGGAGTCCAAGCAATCACCACCTTCTGATCCTATTATAGATGATGACGTCGTGGCTTGGGGACTAGCCCAATATCATGTGACCTGTCATGGCAAGCTTTGGCTCTCAAATAAAAAAGACATTGGCTTTCATTGGTCACCATGTCCATCCATACATAGGACAGTAAAGAGAGTCAATTGTTCAGACAGTCCATCAAGCAAGCCCCATCGGGGAAAGACCTTTTTGGCAAAGATTTGTTTGCTACAGGTATTGGAAATTCCTGGATATGTGTTGGGAATTCAAATCCACTTTGTAGGGACATAGCTAAAGACATAAATGATCACGCCTTTGTGTAGCAAGGCCCAGTATCCTACAACTTTTGAATCTACAAGCCATCAAATTTATTAGCTCTGCTGACAGTGTTCAAGTTCTGACTCTGGTACTACTAGCCAGGTGACCTTGGGCAAGCTAATTAATATCTTTGCTCCTCACTTTCCTTATGTAAAATGTTTAAGAATAGAACCACCCTCTTGGGATTGTTACAGTACTGTTGCTTTCATTTGTTCTTAATACTTTTATTTATATATCTGTGCACATATGCTAGTGTATAAAAGGGTGAGAGAGGGAATGGACATGCCAGGGCCTCTTGTCACTGCAGATGAGCTCCAGATGCATGCACCACTTTATGCATGTGGCTTTATGTATGCAGTGGGGAATCAAATCAAGGCTGACAGGCTTAATAAACAAGTGCCTTTCTCCAGCTCCATGTTTTCATTATTTTCTTGTGGCTTACATTGTAACAAGATTTAGTGACTACTGGTTTAGTGGGGAGATTAATTGGACAGTGAGACCCTAGCACACATGGTATAAGGACTTAGAGAGAGGAGACGTGGACTGAAGTCTGGAGTCTCTATTGGAGTATACTATGACAAGAATAAGGTTGCCTCTCCTCTTCTCGACTACTGTACCCCTCACCCCTGGCAGAAATGACAAGAGCCAGACAAGCCTGAAGCAGTGCCTGTTCACCTTCCAGGCTTCGCATGTGTGTGCTCACATGCGTATGTGCCCACAAAATGAGCTCTCAGCTCAAAGCCGTGCAAAAAAAAAAAAAAAAAAAAAAAGCTCTGTGGCTGCTGTGCCCTGAAGGATCTCATTATTGGTCTCTTCTGATTCCTCCATGGTGACAGATGCTCCTGCTGTCCCTGCCAGCATCGAGCATTCCGGCACTTGCTCCTCCATGGCAGCCAGAAGCCCCAGTTGTGGGGCTTTGGGACTGAGGCATCCCATGGATGAATGGCAAGACTGAGCAGTTTTTTTCCCCTGTGGTTTCCTGTGGAAACCCATCCTGATTCCAGTAGAATGGGAGGGCTATTTCAACACTTGTCACAGTAGCTGGGAAGTGAGCCACCAGGAGGCCGTGGGCTTAGAGCCCTTTGTCTGCATTGGAACTTTGAAATATGCATTCTGAGCAGCAAGGCATGCACGTCTTCCTCAGCTGTGGCTGCCTTTACATGAAGAACTTTGCAGACTTGGCTTTATAGTTGATGAGGTTCATCCTTGCCTCATATCCCTCGGTGCACGTGTTTCTTCCAGTGCTTATCTTGGTGTCTGGCTGCTCAGATCCACCAGCATCATGACCCATGCAGCCGTCCGTTTTCCCTTGAGTGCCTCAGCTCCAAAAGTAGTCTCTTCCCAAACCAACACACAATTTCTGTTCCTTTTGGGCAACAGATCCCAGGAGGCATTTAGCACACACTGAGTGGAGAAGGTCAGATAGCCACTTTCTGCATCCTGGACGTGGCCCTTATCATGTCCAGAGACAGTGGGGTGGATTTCTACTTGGAGAGGCTTTGGGGGGCAGAACTAAGTCAGAGAAAGCCTAAGTGGATGGGAGAAGAAATTGGTAGATTCTACGACATCTGGTCTGAAATACTTTCTAGAATCTTCTAGAGCACAAAAGCTGCTCACATGGTAGCCAAACTTTGTTCATTTTTCTTCTGCCTGCATAGATCCTTTAGCCAGACCTGGGCTGCCTTTGTGGGAGAAACTTGGCTGTTTTTGTGTCACTAGATAGTGGCAGTTTTTGAAAAGACACAGATGCCTTCTCCCATCTCCCAACTCCCTTTCTCAGCTGTCCAGGGAGGACAGAGATGTTCTTCATTCAATCTATGGACTGCACAGCTACATTTAAGCTAAGGAGACTGAGGGAAGGAGTTATGGATGGTTCAGACCTTGCCAAAATGAGTTTTGATTTTATCTTCAGGATTCTGAAAACCTACCTGACCAAATAAGACTCAAGCACATTTTATTTTTGATAGAAAGGTCAAAGGGCACTAAAGGATGCGCAGTGACAAGTCTCCCACATTCCATGCCCATTCCCCCTTGAATTCCTGCTTCTGTGCTTTCTTCAGGTAAGCACCTGGTTTAACTCTTCATTTTAATCTTTTTGTGACATCCTTTTTCTGGCAGGGTAGCAATGAAGGAAAGACATGGGAACATAAGGCATCACGTTTGCTTGGATATGTGCTGTCTGGCAGGCCAAGGATATTTTTGGTCCAGGCTCAAGCCTCTGAAGTTGCTTGAGCTACTGAGCCGTACCACGAGGAGCTCCTTGGGGGTCAGAAAAGGCAGGTGCTTTCTCCACCCATGCTGTGAATTGGCAGTAGCAGGATTCTCAACTCCAAGCCCAGGGCTTATTTCTTAGACTCACCAGAGCCTAAGCACAGCTTGGGTCCAGTGGACTCAGAGAGGCCTGGGACAACATGCTCCAGTCTGAGACTGATCATCCCCGAAGCAGGCCCTAGAAGGCCTTGCTTGGCCCTGCCTCTGATGGGATGACCAGGAAACCAAGGCAGGGCTGTAGCTGCAGCCCCTGGAAAAGCAAACAGCATTTTGCCTCCTCTCTCCTGACCAAAAATCAACCCCAGGCTGCAAACGTGGGATCACTTAGAGACCAAAGTCTTCCTGCATCAGGTCCTTGTTACTCTTAAGTTCCTTTCACATGCTATAAGGAAACGTGCCTTCCAGGGAGCAGAGCAGACATGTGCTTCTCTTCTTCAGCCCCTTCAGGCTCAGCAGACGGAAGCCCACATGGACAACAGCTTTGTTTTTTCCCACCTGTTTGTCCACAGCCTCTTTCTCCGCCCATCAGCCCATCCCTGGATAATCAAACAAACCTGAACATTTTGTTTTTCAGAAGCAGAATTAAACACTGGGACGTTCATTGGTTCCTCTCCTATTCTTTTTATGATTGTGGGTGAATGTGAGGATGACTCTTGCAGGCGATTTTATATGTTACACAAGTCCATTGTCTTTTCTAAGCACTGCCATTAACTATATTTCATTTTGATTCATGTGTGCTTATGTATGTGGTATAGGAGTGTGGTGTGTGCAGATGCACGTGTCTCGTGTGTACACAGGCAGAGGCCAGAGGAGGTCACCTGATGTCCTCTATTGCTGTTCCATATTGAACCTCAAGCTCATGTTGATTCTCTCTCTCTCTCTCTCTCTCTCTCTCTCTCTCTCTCTCTCTCTCTCTCTCTCTGGTTAGACAGGCTAACTAGTGAGTTCCAGTGATCCTTTGTCTAAGCCCCACTCTGTGCTGAGATTATAGGCATGCATAGCCATGCCTGGATTTTTACACAGCAGCTGGGAATCCAACACTTGTAAAGCAAGCACTAGTACCTATTGAGCCATCTTCCTATCCCCATGGTTATTATGTCTTGAGTCATCTCCCCTTTCCACTAAGAGAGCCCTGAAAATCCTCTGCAAAGGCTTCAACATATGGTTGCACAACTTCCTGGGTTGCCCTTGATTGATAATGTACAGAGCTGAAATTGGAGTCAATGACACTGGCAGCCCAACTCTCACTGGTCCTGTGGTCACGATTTACATAGGCAATTCTAATTCCTTTGTATAATTAATGACTCATATGTTATATCCTGGAGCCACATGGAAATAGTTTTTTAGGTTACCTGCTGTTCTGTATTATCCATGCTTAACTCTTCCCCTAACACATGGGATTAAGAGTTACTCCTACATTCTTAGTTGAACTGAATCAAGCGGATAAGAGGGAAATGTCAGATTAAGCTGATCTACACGGAGGTGTGAGTGACTGAGGTGCCACAGGTCATGAGACTCAGGAGGGCTGATCGGATTCCATGAGGGCTCTATGTATTTAAAGGGAAATTTGGGGAAATTTTATGAATGATGAGTTTTCAGCCTCCTGACACAGGAGCAAAAGGCACAGAATTATTTTTTGTGGCACTGATTGCTGTGACTTAAAGCTGGCCAGTCAAAGGCCCCTTTTCAAACCTGGAACAAGGAAGGCCAAAAAGCAGGAGCCATCTAGAATTTTCTCTGACAAAAGGAAGAGGCTTCCTGAACACAATGCCCAGTGGTCATGAGGACTGAGATGTGGCCAGTGGGGTGGTGCTGAGCATCTGTGGCATGAACTGACAAGTTCACCTCATATCTTGGGTCCTGATTGTCTCAGTGTCCTGATTGTTACCTCCATTAGTTAAAGTTCTCTAGAGGAACAGAATTGTTAGGCTGAATATATGTATCACAAAAGGGATTTATAAGATTGATTTGCAGGATATGGGTTGGTTAGTCCAACAATCGCTGTCTGTAGCCTGGAAAATCTGAGAACCCACTAAGCTGTTCAGTCGAAGAGGTTGCACAACTCAGCATTCTCCATCTGTCACTCAAGGCCCGAGAATTCCTGAAGAGCTGCTGGTCTTCAGTCTATGTCGGAAGGCTGAAGAGGCTGAAATCAAATGTCAGCAAGATGGTAGTGAGGATATATACACCAACAAACATGGAGCAAAGGCTCCTGGGAAAAGGTCTGCTTTCCCTGGGATCTCTTTATCTATGATGCCACCTGAAGGGGTTCACATTCTTGGGAAAGGTCTTCCACCTCAGTGCATCCTTCATGGAAATGCTCTCCCAGACCTGCCCAACAGGTATGTTTTTATTTGATTCCTGATTGATCAAGTTGACAATAAGACTTAACTGTCACACTACTTTTTTATTTAACAACCCATTTTTCCTTAGTTCTATCAGAGTTGACTTTTTTGTATGAAACCAGGAGCCCTGAGAGGGTCCAATCTGATTCAGGTCAGAGCAAACGTCTCTGGCAAGATGATCAACTATTTCCCTGGGTGAGGGGCAGAGGAAGCCTTAATTGTAATACTTGGCATTTATCAATTTCCATGTCATAAGTAACCCCAGGCATTCCCATCTTAGAAGCCATCTTCAACATAGCTCTTCTGAATCTTGGAACCTGGAAATTAAACGTGTGCCGAGAAGAATGCTCTCAGAGGTACCTCTCGGGTAGAAATGGCTCAGTTGGTGGAATGCTTACCCAGCATTCATGAAGTCCTGGGTTTTATCCCCAGCAACACATAAAACTGGATATAATGGTGCACATCTGTAATCCTAGCATTTGGGAAGTGGAGGCAGGAGGATCAGGAGTTCCGGGCCTGGGATATATGAAACCTTGTTTCAAAATAAGTGACTTTCCTAGACAATGTTCTAGCATTCTCAGACAGACTGTATGGAGTGTAAAGGAGGAGGGGGGGTGGTAAATAGTGGTCAGTGTGTGAACTGAACTGGGGCGTTAGAGCTGAGGTCAAGGCAGCCAGGGGGATAGGGGAATATTTTTATAATCTTTCTCATTGATACTGATGCAGCATTTTGGGGTTCAGGAGGAGAATCCCCAACTTTTGATCCCCAATTTTGGGCCCTTATCCTATTTTAACAAAGAATCGATAAAAATGGACTCAAGAGGGATAAATTATGAATTATTCAGTTTATTGTGGGATTTACTTAAGGGAAAATGGGGTACAGGAAAAGGCTGGAGCAGAGACACAAACGTGAGAAAGATAGGAGATACACAGCCGTGTGTAAGTCACAGCGTGGTTCATGAGGTTCACTGAAGAGAAATGGAGGCCCAGGCAGAGGCTGGAGCAGAGCCACGGGCACGTGGAAGACAGAACTCGGGAGCTTCTGTAGGGAGATTCAGAAGAAACACCACTCACGTGGAAGGCACAGCATCCGCTGAGCCTCCCCACGGAGAAAGTTGAGAGAGAAGTGGTAACAGCTGAGGGAAGACTAGCAGAGGGAAAGGACTGAAGCGGAGAGCAGGAAACTAAGGTGGGAGGTGGTAGAAAAGAGAGGTACACCCATGGTTACCCCAAGTTTAGAGAAATTACACAGGTAACAGACCCAGAGTTTAGAGGAAATGCCCTCACGATAGATGTAGAATGCAAAGGAAATACACACCAGGTAGACTCAGAGGTTAGAGAAAAGTCATACATGCAAAGTGAGAGGTTTCCTCAGAACATAAGGCAGAGAGAGAAGCAAGCAAAATTCTATCCAGGTCAAGAATAGTGCTCTTCCCTAAGCCGGTTTATGCATTTCCACACAGATCACAGGCCAGATGTGGGAACAGCATTGGCAAGCCCTGAAAGTTGATTGAAAATGGATTCTTGGACTTTCGGTTAAGGTGGCAGTATTGCAGCCACACTAAAGCAACCTGGGGATGGGTGGAAAGGAGAAAGCAGAGAAAATGCAGAATATACTCTTCTAGCCTAAACTGAAGGTGTATGGGAGATCTTTGGGAGGAATTGCCTGAGCCGGCACAAGCATAACAATGGTGAGAGATGTCTCCACTCAGCCCAGCCTTGCAAAGTCCAAAACCCTAAAGAAGAAGACAGCAGGAATGGCTGGGCATTCCCCGAAGAAGAGGAGACCAGGGAGCAGCTTTGCAGCAGTTTCTGGGGCCCACCCATTCTCCAACCACCAGCACCTGAGCTCCTGGAGACCTGGGGAACCCAAGAGACCAGAGCACCCAGAGCCATCAGCACCCAGCGCAGCTGATCCAAACAGCAGATTCATGGACCCAGCCAGCCCACACCTGACTGGGAAAGAACCAGCCTCATACTCAGCATGGGTGAGACCAGAGGCCACACCTAGAGATGGCGGTGACGTCTGGGATAGCTCAAAAGAAACCCCAGGCTGAGAAGAAGTGACAGTGGAGTGTTCAGCACTGGGACATCTCTATCACACTTCCTGAGGCTCAGGGTCTATTGCAGAAGAGGTGGAGGAAAGATTGTAAGAGTCAAAGGAAGGGCAGGACTGCTTACAGTGCAGTCTTCCAGACACAGAATGGCCTTGATAGTCATGACTTCACAGTGCCTGATAATACATAAGACTTTCATAGATGATGACACCGAAACAAAATAGACTAATTGAGAGGGGGGAAGATATGAAGGAGGGTGGGAAGGGAATTACAATGGCTTGTTGTCCGTAATTATGGAAGCTATCAGTAAAAATTCAAAACAAAAAGAAAATGCATTCTCTCATCAGATTCATGTATGTAAGGGGAAGACCTGACTGGTTTGTAGATTCTAGGGGGCCGACCCCCAAAGACTGCCCACACAGGTCGTGTGCTAGACTGTGGAGGAGCAGGGGCGTGCAGACATTGTGGATGAAGCTGCATCAGACACAAGTTCCATTCCTGCCAAATCGGGGTGGCATCTTCTGGTTCTCTCTGTCCCTCCTGTCCCTCACTTGAAACTGCCTATAAGAAGCCAGCTTTCCCCCAGTCTCCTTCATTATGACCAGACACTTGACAGAACGACTTAAGGAAGAAGGGATTTATTTTGACTCACGGTTTCAAACAGTCCTGTCCATGGTTGCTTAGTCCCAAGTGTGTGAGCAATGACCATGGCTGTGGGCAGGCGTCCTGGAGGGGAGCCATCCCAGAAGCAAGGAGAAGGGAATGCTGGCGCTCGGCTGGTTTGCTCCTTCGAGTCCACTGGAGTCTCAGCCTGGTCTGATGCTGTCCACACTCAGGGTGATTTTCATCCTGTCTGGAAATGCCCTCAAGAAACAAACCCAGAAGTGAGCCTTGCCATGCTCTTCAGAGATTTTAAATTCAGTCAAGTTCATAAGACAACATCATGGGAGAAATCTGGCTTTGCTTTTACTCTAAGCCTTGACTATTTATCTGCCTTCTGTGACTGGGGACAGTTCCTTCTCCACTGAGGCTCCAGGTTTTTTCATGCCAAAAGGGACACTTGCCATGCTAATGTCGTGGAGTCCTTTTCATAAGCAGTCTTTTTTTGTGAGGAGTCAGGGAAAGCTGAGGCCGAGGGACCGGCTTCCTGCTCCGCATATTTTGTGGCATCTGCGTGAGGAATGCCTGATGTGTGTCTGTGTGCTGTGTGCTCTGGTGGAATTGGACCCTGGGGACATCCAGCTCTGTGTGGCTCCAGGCATGTGTCTTGGATTACTGGGCCTCAGCGGGTGAGCAGACGACAGAATCCTGTTTTAGAGGACATGAAGAGGATTTGAATGTTAATAAGAAAAGGATGGCCGAAACATGCTACAAGAATCCACAAAATGTCACTGGCATCGGCCGGCCTGCTGCCTCTGGCGTGTGCTGACAGGGTTTTGTAAATAGTCTGATTAATCCATGTCCTCTTGTGACCCAGAAATTCACAATTGGGATTTGGTTTGTTCCTGGGACCATTTGCAGAGAGAACCAAAAGGGACACTCAATGGTTTCCTGGCCTGACATCAGAAAAGCCTTGTAAATAGCTCATGGGCCTCCAGGAGTCACTGGCCTCCACACACCAGCAAAGGTCGCCCTCCTTGGAGGTCCAAGACACCTGGTGCTTTATGTCCTGTGGGTCTCCAGCCATCTTGAGTGAAAGGCCGCTGTAATTAGGTCTAAGCATGCAGCTTTAAGTGCCCTCACCATGCCTTCTGCTCACCTGAGGACTCAAGTGTGCTCCTCCAACGCTGGCTCCCTTCTCTGCCTCTAAAAGCACCCTGCTGGCATCAATATAGAAAGACCAGTGGGAACTGAGGTCCTTGGTACCATCTTCTACAATCCTGAGCCACGGTAACCCCAAGCCACCCCAAATTCACTGTTTTTCACCAAAGCCTGTGGCTTAACTTACATTTGCCCATACATTCGGTGTCTCAGCACTCTTGGTTCATGATCTATACCCCAAAGCCTCACAACAGACATTGGTGTAGCTTGTTTGTTTGGGTGTGTATGTGTATATGGATTCATATGTCTGTAGGTGCATATGTGGGTGCTCATGCATATTTGTATGTGTGTGTGTGCACGCGCGCACGTGTGTAAGCCAGAAGAGAGGGAGGGAGGGAGGGAAGGAGGAAAGAGAGAGGAAGGAAGGCTTTGCACTTGATTCTTTAAGACCAGATTTCTTCCTGAATCCAGATCTCACTGGGTCTGCTTGGCTAGTTAGCCAGTGTGCCCTAGGGATTCCCTATGTCCATTTCTCCAGCATTGGGACTAAAAGCCCAGGCCACCTGTTGTAATCAACTCCACGCTGCTGGGATAACATCCAACCAGGCACAGTTTAGAGGAGGAAGGGGTTTATTTCAGGTTTCCACGGGAAGTTCCATCAATGGTGGAAGAAGCTGCTTCCATACATCCAAGCAGAGAGAAACAACCACAGCGATCCAAACACCAGCACCAGCAGATAGCACCAACCCCACCAGAGCCCAAACCGCTCTCTTCACACCTTTAGGCTGGAACTCAGATCCACCCCGTGACAAGCCCCCTAGCAGGAATCTGCCTGATAGGGGTTGAAGTCACAATCTCAATTTTAATAAAATACCTGAGTCTACAAGGCCATACATTCAAACTACCACACCACCACACCGTGCATTTGCGGATTGGGCATCAGAACTTGAGTCATCATGCTTACACGATGGCAAGTACTTAACTCATTGAGCCGTCTCCCCAGCCTCTTCTATCGGATATTAAAGCTTAAAAAGAGATGGGTAATATGGCAGCTTGTGTCATCTGAGAGGCCCTCTTAGTAGCTGTGTAAGCTTGTAGGTGAGGCTTCCTCAGTGCTCCAAGCTTCTCTAGAACCCAGGGTATGGCTGACTGTGACAGACAGATAGGTCTCTCAGCCCCTTCCTACATCACCTCCTGCTTCGCCTGCACCCTTCTGATGAAAAATGTGAACATCTGCATCCTTCAAGATGTGAGAGAACCTCTTCACTCTTCATCTGTGAGGAGCTGGACAAAATGCCATTTGATTGTAAAGCTAAGAAAGAAGGCACGAGTTCAAAGCTGTATTTTAAGGGGTAGGAATTTCCTAAATTATTCACTCTTCTTCATAAAACACATACTGAAGCAATCGTCTAGCTATTCATATAGCCTTGAATTAATGTGTCCAAAATTAGCCCCAAATTACTATTAGTCTGAATTTACAACTTTCAAGGCCTAAAAAAAGATCTCTCTTTCCTCAAAGTAACCATCACACATGCTCAGCAATAGAGAGGACAGGACCACAGAGTCAGGAACTAGAAGAAACCTTGGCATTTATTCTCCCAATGAGGAATCTAAGGTCAGAGGGATGGGTGTCCCTGCCTGCAACAGAGACAAAATACAGAGTGAAAGCCCCCAAGTCCTGGCTTATTATGGGGTCTTCTCACTATATGGTAGCAGGGCGTTTATATATGAAATGATCTAAGGCTGTAGATGGGCTCTCTAGCGTTTTTCTGAGTGTTAGAGATGCTTAGACACTTAGATTTCAGTATCTCTCCCAACACTCAGAATGACTGGCTTGGTTGTGGTAGTGAAAAGCAGAAGCAGGACACTTACAGTTTGGCCAAGGGCTAGGGGAAGCATCCCACTTGGAGTGACAAGCTCTATAAATTTCTGCTTTCTGAGACTTTGTGAATGATTCCAGAAAATAGCCAAGACCCCCAGAAAAACCACTTAGGATGCAGTGCGTAGCTGTTCCGGGGATGGAAGAAGCTGCTCCAGGCGGGCCAGTGGCAGATGAGTCCAGTGAGGATGGTGGCATGGGTCTCTTCTTCCACCAGACACTCGTGAGTGTCTGTGTGTGTGTGTGTGTGTGTGTGTGTGTGTGTGTGTGTGTGTGTGTATGTGTGTGTTGGGGCAGGACAAGAGAATTTGTCCTCACTGCCCATGCCATGAAGGGCTCGTGACATTTCAGTGGGGTCAATTTGACAGTGATGTCACATTCAGGGAGCTTGCTAAGAAATGCACAGCTTTCCCTTTCAAATCACAAAGCCATGTGTGTAAAGTGTTCATTAGCAGGCAGGCTCGTGGGTTCAGTGGTAGGAGAGACTTGGGGGAGGGGGTGTGGGTGACAGATAGGAGTGTGAGTCATATAAGCTACTTGATGGAAGAAAAAGAATAACAATGGAGCTTTGATAGATGGGAGAGGGCTCTACCATAAGTCCTGGCTGGTGTCTCGGCTCCCTCCCAGCTGTGAGGATGGCTCAGCTGGAAGGCTACAGCTCCAGGGCTGACAGACAGGTGCTCCTTGGCTCAGGGCTGGCATCTTTCTCCCAGGTGCACTCTCCCACAGAGCTGATACACTGTCCCCCACCCCATGTGGTCCCCTGCAGTGCCCACTAGGCCTTGGCCCCTAGCCTGCAAGGCTCTGGGCTTCCACTGGTTCCTCATTGGGGATATGAGGGAGGTTGATGCTAACACAGCAATAGTGAGGAGGAGTCTGTACAGACAGCCCACTGGATATGGGCAGCCATTCCTTCTACCCTCGGCTGGTTGTTGGGCCCCATCTGCCTCTTTGGTCCAGGTCTGATCTTTGGGTTCTATGTGAATTGCATCTTGTAGCACATTCCTAAGAATAACTTCTGAAATAGGAAAGCACAGACAGGTCTTTATTCCAGGCCAGAGTGAAAGGATCTCAGTGCAAACTTAAGGCATCTTGAGTCCTGTAAATGTATTAGTTACTTTTCTCATTGCTGTGACCAAAATACCTCATAAAAAGCTTCAGGAGGGAAGAGTTTGGCTTGGTTTATAGTTCAGGGAGATACAATTCATGGCTACGGGGAAAGCATGATGGCAGGAATGGGAGGTGGACGATCACATTACAGCCACAGCCAGAAAGCAGAGAGATGAATGCTGGTGCTCAGCCCACGTTCGTTCCCCTCTTCATTTCATCCTGTGCCCCATGAGCGCTGCCACTCACATCCAAGGCGCATCTTCCATTTTCAGTGAAAACTTTCTAGAGACACACTCATAAACATGCCCATCTGATCGACGGGACACTGATGATGAACTCCCTCACCATCAGTGCCCAGGTCTTCACACTGGATTTGGTGAGTACTTACAGGAAAAGGAAAGGGCCGAAGCAGTAGGTCTCTGCTTATCAACGTCCTGCTCTTGGCAACAGAACGTTCCAAGAGACACTGGCAGTAAGGGGCAGTGGGTATGTGCCAGGCAAAGTTTTCTCACTTGGGCAACAGCAGACAAGGCAGAGCACAGCACCTGAACACAGTAGGGACCTTATTCACTTCTGTTGAATGGAGAGGATGGATGAAGCTCTGCCCAGTCCTGACCATGCCCTCCCTATGGAGACCTAGTCTCAGAGCAGCCCATTTCCAATGGGCCACAGACTTCCCATGACCTTGAGCAGGGATTCCTGCAACACATCCCATGGGATATTTAACCCCATGTATTGCTGTTTAAAAACCTGCTTCAACGACCAGGCTTTCTCTTAAGGATGAACAATACACATTGGCTCGCTTCAGGGCCCTGGGAAGCCCTTCAGGAAGCCAAGTTTCTCAAGCTTGCCCACAGAATATTAGCTCTCTGTTTTTTTGTTCAGTGTTCACTTAACACTTACTAGCACAAAGCACAGTAAGGAGTTTATTTGATAGAGCTAACTCTTAATATAAAAGCCAAACAAATGAATAGTAGGTACTCAATAGATTTTGAAAGCGGCCCTCAACCTAATGTTTTTCCTGTCACAACACCACTCTGTTCCATTGCTCTATGGCCCTTCCTATCCATACCTTGTGGATCCCCCTCTGTGAGGATCTGGGTGGTATGAAGTGAATTGCGCCTCCCCACTCATAAATGGAAGCCCAAAACCCCAGTTCCTCAGAGTGATTTTATCTGGACATGAAGTCTTTGAAGAAGTACTTCAGTTTAAACGGGACCAGTAGGGTGTGTGGGTTCTAATCCAACCTGACTGGTACTTTTGTAAGGAAAGAAGATTAAGACCTACATGGAAGAAAGGCAATGTGCAAGTCAAGGAGTGAGGTCTCCACAGGAGCCAGCCCAGCCAGCATTCAGGTCTTGGTATTCTAGACTTCTGAGTCATGAGAAATAAACTTCTTGTTGGTTAAGCTGCACATCTGTGGCCCCCTGTGATTCCAACCTGAGCAGTGTTCCCAACTGTACCCCTAAAGTGGACCCCAAAGTGAAAGTGCTCCCTAGTATGATGTAGTCAGCCACATGCCACTGGGATGAACTTCCAAACCAGGCAGTGATGGCAGGGAAGAATTTCTTGAAGCTACAGATCCAAAGGAAGTTCCATAATGGCCAAAGAGGCTGCCCCCCTTCACAGTCCAAGCAGAGTGGGAAAAACCACCACCAGCAGGGCACATCCCAGCAAACAGTAAGCTCAGACTGCTCTGTGCATATCAGGGCTGGAATTCCAGACCTGCCCCAGGAACACCTTAGGGTTGGAGCCTAGGAACTGGCCAAGGTAACACCTCCTGCAGCAAGGAGGCTGGAGACAAAATTTTTAAATAAAACTCCTGAATCTTTTGGGGGACATCCATTCAAACTACCATACATGGCATACATATGCTCCCTCCCTCCTGGGGTCACCCTTTCTTCTACAACAAACAGAACCAAGTATGACTTTGTTCTGTGACTTTATGCTAACTAATCTAGCCCCCAAGGTAAGTCTATGGTGTGTGTGTGTGTGTGTGTGTGTGTGTGTGTGTGTGTGTGTGTGTGAACCTCAGGCCAGTTTTTCTTCTTCTGTTCTCTGTTATGGTGAGCTGTATGTGCTTGCTTTTTCAACCACCCCGTTGGGTCTGGGGGCAAAAATTTGTCCCATGTTGCAGTGCAAAGGCAGCACGGGGCCTTGCACTTAAGAGATGCTCAGGAATTGTTTAGGTGGAGTGATCTTCTGCTCTGTATTCACCCAGTGGACAGGACCTGGGCCAGCCTGGTATTTTCCAGCTTTTACTCACATCTCTGCCATGGATTAGCAAGGGTTGTGAGTTGGAGGGACTTTTGAGTCTGCCCTTGAAGATGTGGTAGAGTTGAAGTCACGTGGCAGTAGGCAGGAGGGAGCACGGAGCTACTTGGTCTGAGTTTCTGAATAATTATCCATGTTTATTGAGGCGCTCCAGGACTTCTGGGGTTTGCACGCAGAGTATGCTCAGCAACCACAGGGTGCCGATGAGAATGGGTGACAAGCCAGCTCCTTGGTCACGAGCTCAATGCTGTGGGACGGTTCCTTCCAGTGATCCCAATGGAGCCCAGCGTCACAGGTGACCGGGCAGCAATCAAACCTGGGACCTTGTTTGGAAGCCCTGGGTGGGTGGGTCAGTGTGAGTGCCAGGCCACCAGCACTCAGATGGTGGGAGACATGTGGGACTTGTCATGCATGCTAGTCACACGCATGTCCCTGTGACCCAGCCTGGGGGAGCCACCCCCTGGAACAGAGTTCTGACACCTTCTGCTCTGATCCGAACACAGGTTTTTAATTTCCCAGTGATCTGCCCTTTCTCCCTCTCTGGTTGGCTACCCTGTCACTTCATTTCCTGCTGTGTTCTCGTCTTACAGCAAAGGTGAACAGAGCTGACCTCTCCTTGCCCCAAAGCAGAATAAAATACAGAACAGATTTTTGTGAATAAAAATAGACTTGAATACCACCAACCAGTCACTGTGGGCTATACTTGGCTCATTCAGTCTACTTCATTCCCATCCCACAGTTCCAGCCCCAAGACAGCCTGGCAGAGGCAGGCCCATGCCCTGCTGCAGACCGTGGACAGAGGCCAGCTCTCTGAGCCAGTGAGACCAGGGCGGGTGCTGCTGGACAATGCTTTCCTCTCCCGTGGGACTGGATGGAGCACGGTGGCCTCACGGGCTACCGTCACAAGGGGTCCAAAGAGAAAAGATTGAAATGTCAACACTTAGTGGAGAGGAAATATGCGGAACACTTGGGAAGCTTCCAGGAAGGAAAGGCTTCCTTCGAATAGTAGCAGGCGCCATGGTTGGAGATTTGTCTCTGCTCCTTGGCAGCTGGCTGTTATAGACAAGGAACTCCTGTTTCTATGAATCCGTTTCCTCATCTATGAAATGGAGAGAGCCAGGTAGCTCCTGGAACAAGCCAAGATGACTGGAGGGAAGTGCTCAGCATGGAATCTACCTGAATCTTTTCATTCAGAAGTGAGGGCTCAGAGTCAGACTCATCCCCTCGTGCCTGTCTAACCATGGAGGACTTCCACAATACCGTCTAGGAGGCCACTTGGGCTGGTGTTTGAGGAAAGGCATGGCTGGATGTACTTCTAGGTCTTAGATGCCACAGAGGCATGACGCTCTTGCTCCCACCATTATTCCTGGGCCGAACTGAGCTCTCTTCTGAGCAAAGTGTCACATCCGGAGAAGCCTATATAGCAGAGAGCCATTTCCCCATGTGTCCGCAAGGTCTTTCTTTTTCTATCATGTAACTAAATCTCAGTGAAGAACCTGCTGTGCTTTATACTTGGTCTAATACCTGCCGTCATTTGAGGTTCCCTCTTCCTCTCCCTCAGTAGGTCATCTCAGAAGCTCAGGGCTTTGCAGTTCAGGAGACACTTGATAGACACAGCACCTCAGATGCGAGCAGTGCAAGACATGGGATATCAGAAAGTGGCCAACTTCATTTCCGTTTTGTGAGAGTTCCTGGTCGGCTTGGCCCACAGCTCCATGGAACACCCCACGGCAGGTCCTGCTGCTCTTGGGCTCTGCGTGTGGTGGGAGCCGAGATCCTTTCCCCACTCTGGCGTCAGCGTTTCACTCCCTGGTGGCAGGACACACTCTGGCTCTTCAAAGAGCAATAGGCTTCCAATGCCTTGCTGACAAAGACAGAAGTAGGTCCTTCTCCTTGTCAACTCTGTCTTCTGTGCAGATTCATCTTTTCTTGGTAAAGAGAGTTGTGTAGCCTAAGCTTGCCTCCAACTCATATGCAACCAAAGATCTCCTTGGGCTTCTTTCTGACCCTCTAGCCATCATCTCGAGTGCTGCTGGGGACTGAGCACAAGGCTCGGTGCAGGCTAAGCAGGCACTCGACCAACTGAGCCAATTGATTACCTCTCTCTTAGTTGGCAATACCACTCTCTACCACAGCAGACCGGACCGATCTTTTTCTCCCCCTTTGTGCTAAGTTCACTGGCTTGCATCCTGTAGATACAATCAATATCACTTGTTACAGTCACTTCAGCCCTTTTTGAGTCAGTTTTTCCTCTTTGGGGCCACAGCTGCAACGGGAGACAGGACAGAGTCCTAGCCTCAGGACTTGGAGACTTTTCTTTATAGTCACGCATTTCCCTCATTCGTGATGAAAATCAAAATTGCAGCTCTGTGCCCAGTGTGTGTCCTCACCAGGAATTCACCCCAGGCATCAGGGAATTCCATCTAAAAGCGCGCCTTTGGGTACAAGCAGAACGTTATCATCACTTGGGGGTTGTTCATTGGTTGATGTCTCGTCCTTTGAGCTTCTCCATAAACAGCATGCTGGCTGCTGGGGAGATGGCTC
Organism: Zapus hudsonius; assembly: GCA_004024765.1. Lineage (NCBI taxonomy): Eukaryota > Metazoa > Chordata > Mammalia > Rodentia > Dipodidae > Zapus > Zapus hudsonius. Next base: position 8,868 of record PVHP010010090.1, on the reverse strand, counting down.
AGTTGGAAAGTGTTTGCCATACCAGGATGAGGACCTGAGTTCAAATCCCCAGTACTCGAGTAAAGTGCTGGGCATAGTGGTACATTAACTGTAATCCAGTGCTGAGGAGGAGATGAGGAACCCATGGCACTCACTGGCTGAGTGTGGCTAAGTTGGTGAGCTCACAAGAGACCCTGTCTCAAAGAATAAGGAGGAGCGTGACTGAGGAAGACCTTTGGTCATCACGCACACATGTGCAAATATGCATGATCACCTATACACACATTTACATCTATGCACAAGCACACACACACACACACACACACTTATGTAAAAAGAGAAGAGAGCAATGAGCTGGAAGCAGGTGGAACATTGCTGGACCTGAGCAAGGACACTCTGGGCAGAGCTAGCAGATGCGCTTCCCCCAGCCCCGTGCACTTGCTGGGAGATGCCCAGGTTGGCTATTGCAGGGCTCTAGGGAGTCTCAGTTTTAGGCTCAGACTTGGAGATTCTGGGCTCTGGTCAAAACCTTGCCCTCACAGCTTCGGTTTGCAAAGCAAGCCCCTGAGCTGAGAGCACCTCTCAGCTCTCTGGTATCACATTGTCCCATCTTCTCTTCACACAGGGAAGGCTGATCACAGGCTATCTGAAGCCAGAGGTCACCTCTTGGAGGGACAAGGTTAACTCCACAGTGGAGAGTTAATGTTGGCAGTGGGAATACGTGGAGGGGAGGCATGAGAGCTACAACGAGGCTGAGTGGCCAGTGGAGGTTGACAACACTTCCCTGGCCTTATTCTCCCTCTGAGATTAGAAAAAGCCATCCTCCCTGGATGTCACAAGTTTCCTGCAGGGCCTGGCTTCCCGGGTGACAGAGCAGTATGCTCTGTGTTCCTTGGAACACCACCCTTAATGTCGCCTTTTAAACTTCAATCAGGACTGGCAACCACATGGAGCTTGAGATTAATGTGTTTGCAATCCAGCACAGAAAACAGAACAGAGGAATAAGGTGTTTTGTGAGAATGCATTTCAGTCTTATGTATGATACATAATATAGGAAATGTGGCTGCAATGCAGTGTGTATTTCTCACCATTGATCAAGGTAGAAAAGTTTAGAATATCTCAAAAATTTGGAAGACATCCATGCTCCCTTGGGAGAGATGCTGAGCCCTGACCAAGCAGCTCTTCAGTTGTAGAATAGAAAGGTACAAACCATCCATGGCAACCTTTCCTGCCACCGTGGAGGCAAGCGGAGGAGCGCAGGCTGGGAGCAGGCTGAGGTTCTAAGGAGCTGGATAGATTGCGTATGTACTCTGAGCTCTGGCAAATCCCTCTGCAGCTTCAGCTTTCTCTCTCCTGGGTGTCTGTGTGCATTGCCGCCCTCTGGTGGCAATCTCTGGAACTTGCTGCAGCCTTACCTTCCAACTTGGATTTGTTGCCTGCATTCTCCAGGGTCCTTGTCAGAAGGGACAAGGTAAGCCTCACTCCCAGGTGAATTTGTGGGACCATATATATATATATATATATATATATATATGTTATGAGGTCTCCACAGATGGCTTTGAAGTTCAAATACCCCTCCTCGACATATACACCCTGGCCATGAGACAATGGTTAGAGCTAATGAAGATCAAAGGTTTGATGGGCCCACCTACTTCTGGGCACTTAGCTGTGTTCAGACACTATGGAGACATGGGACGAGAGAAAGCGAGAGCTCTGAAGCTGAAGCACTGTGGTTGGATGTTTAGGAGATGCAGCTTGTCTCTTCCCTCTCTCCTGGTGTGTTCTTCTTTCTGGGGGTACTTGCACCCACTCATCCTTCTCAGCAAGACTGCGATGAAATCCCAGCGAGTCCTTGTAACTTCGGAGCTCATGGTTCCATGGCAGGGCCCATCAGCTGCGAGACAGGCAGGGTATATAGTCAACAGCATTGAAAAACCAAGCATATATTAGGCATAAGTGGAATCAAAGCATGTTTCAAAACAATAATTTAAATTATTAGGTCACTACCTGAGAGGGGGAAGAGATGTGGAGCTGAGAGTGTTTTAATTTGAGATGATTATTTCTATTCTCACTGCAGGAATCTCCATGATGGTTTATTTGGGGAGATTACCAGTCATCTGCAGCTAAGAAGCACTTAGCAAATGCTTGCTCCCCAGACGCGGGCCTGACCTCTGAGCTGATTACAATGCAGAATTCTTAGTAACACGGTGGGATTGACTTTCTCTTAAAACTTTCTATGTTGAACATCCTTTGAGAGAACATAAAAATATCCATGGAGCTTTGGGGGAACAAGTGAGGATGTGGATAAAAATGTTAAGTGCATATTTGAATTCTTGGCCACATCATCTCATGACTCATAAAGAAAATGTCTCCCTCCTATTCTTGTAGCTGGAAGTGGTCATTGTTTCTAACGGAACACAATAAAACAGCTCTCCCGACACCAACGCATTTCCTGAAAGCTTGTTCCATGCTCATGGAAACATGGAGAAGAAGGGCTTGCCTTGCGAATCATTGATTGCAGTGCCATTTTAAGGAATATGAGGAAAGAAACACTAGTATTCGACAACATACCTTAAAGCAACATTTCTCAAAGCGATGGACAATGGCATGCCAGATAGTATTAACTAAAATATGGATGGATATTTGTATTTTAATGGTTATATTTTCATTTCCATAGATATTAGGAATATGTAAACCACCTAACTCATCTAACCTGTGACTTCATGTCTAGATTTGCTTAGGAAAAGACTGAAGCAAAAGATACAGAAAGGAAGGCCAGCTAAAGAAAATGAATAATATATAGTTAAAATCGTGAGGTGGTCTGAAGCATTGAAGTGTGAGGATCATGCTCAAAGAAAACATTAGCTATTTTCTACTTTTTTTGTTCTTGTTGTTGTCTGCTTTCTGGTGCTGAAGATTGAACTCAGAGTTTTGCATATGGCAGGAAAGTATCTTACTGAGCTATGTTCTCCAGTCCTAAGCATTAAGTTTTACTATAAAGTACATTTAAAATTTATTTTCAAGTCAAGAGAGAAGAGGGACAGACAGAGAGAATTGGCCCACCAGGGCCTCCAGCTGCTGCAAATGACCTCTAGGTACACAAGCCACTTTGTGCATCTGGCTTCCAGCATTATGTGTGTACTGGGGACTTGAACCCAGGACATTAGGCTTTGCAGTCAAATGCCTTAACCACTGAGCAATCTCCCCAGCCCACTACTTTTAGGAGCGATTCTACAGTTCATTTGGAACAAAAATAGAAATCCAGAAACTACCAGCAACTTGGGAGAGGGCTTGAGTACTGTAGTAGTATTTGGAGAAGCAGCTACTTGTTTCTGTTGAGGGGGACACGAGGGGGACACGGTAGAAACTTTCTACAGTTGCGTCTTGTGGATCCACCAGTGTGGGTCACCAGTGGGGACTGTCTATTCTCAGTGTCTCCTCTCAGGGGAACAAGTTTTCCCAGGAGCCCAGAAGCTTGCCCAAGGAATCAGACAGCTCCTTTATTTTTTTTTCCACCTTATCAGGCTACAACTCACCAGCACCACCAAACCCCGAAGGCATCAGAGTGGAGGGCAAGCTCAAAGGTGATTTTCTCCTCTACCACCTGGGGTGTACATCTCTTGGGGAACGGGATCCACTTTTACTTGTATTTGTGAGGCTTCAAGGACAGATGTCTGGGAGGGCAGGTGACTGTCTGGAATCTTTTCCATATAGTCTCTTCATGAGGAATCTTGAGTAGAAGCCCCTTCTGAAGCTGGTCTTCTCCAGGCTCCTGAGGGCAGTGAGGTGGGACCTGGGGGGAGGCACTGGGCGAGGCAGGGAAATCTCACCTTGCTGAGTGTTCTCTCAGAGAAGGGGCACCAACACTGCCCAAAGCTGGTGCTGGGCATGCCATTTGGTGGTCTGGGAGTTGCTGATTGCTTTTTCTGCTGCAAAGTCTTTGATTTCTACCGGCTCATGTGGGTGTTCTTGGTGGCCTGACCATTGAGCATAATTAAAAGAAATGATTGGCTTTCTCTTGATGCAGACATCTGGTTTTACTTGAAACAAGATGACTTCGCTGTTTCAGAAACATTCTTGTAACCCTGGATTCACATTTTCTTCTTAAAATATATATTTTCTCTGTTCGGGCAGCATGGTAATGTAAACACTCCGTGTAACTGACAACCGACAGTTTCAGAAGTATGTGGGGCTCCAAGCACCGGAGGAACCGCAAGAATGATTGCATTTTTGATTTGATCACTGGAAATCTGTTTCAACAGTCACTCTGATTTAAACAATTACTCTGATTTATACTCCAAATGCTGTAATTTGCAGAAAATGTAACCATGTGAGGACATTTTTGTAGAGTATGTCTTGGCAACTTTGTTTTGTTGTGATGTCATTCCCTTTGGCTTCAAGGAAACAGAGGGAAAATCGAAGAAGGAAAACAGGGTCTTTCTTTTGATGTGTTTTCCTGCCTGCCGGCCAGAGAAACCGCTCTCAGCTCTTCCTGGCTTATCCCTCCTTATTCCTTCCGCTCCCAAGGCTGACTCTGCAGGGCCACAATGGTATTCAGAAGAGATATAAGGCCAAAATCTTCCACAGGTCAAAGATTAGGTCTGGGAGATAAGGCGGAAGATTTTATGGTCATGTTTCCTGTGTCTGCGGTATAGGCAGAACAGGTGGGGTGCCTGTCTTGTGCTACATTCACCCTTCCGAGTGAGAGGAACATAAGGCTTAACCCCTTCAGTGCCAGGAAAGAAGATTCAGCCAGGCTAAAGAACGTTCATTGCCCAGGGTCTAGAGCAAGCTAGCATCTGAGCCAAGGAGAGGACCAAGTATTTAGGTGTCTGATTCCTTGTAAGTTTAGAAGTGGAAAAGTATGATTGCAAATTGGTCCCATTTTGGGTAGAGAGAATATATCTTATCAACATGAGCTGTATTAGTTACTTGTCTTGTTACTATGACAAAATACCTGACCGAAGCAACTTAAGGAAGGAAGGGTTTATTTTGCCTTCTGGTTCCATCATAGTGGGGAAGATGGTGGCAGGAGCAGGAGGCAGCTGACCAAGTTGTATCCACGGTCAGGAAGCAGAGAGTGAAGAAGGAATACTTGTGCTCAACTTCTTTCTCTTTTTTATTCAGTGTGGACCTCAGTTCATGGAGTGGTATTGTCTAAATTTAGGGTGGATTTTTCCACTTTAATTCATATGATCTAGACAATCTCTTAGATACCAACCCAGCTGTTTGTTTCCATGGTGATTCTAGGCTATCCATGGTCCCTTGCCCCAAGGACTGATCCAGACTGCCCACGGAGGAGGATATCCAGCTGATTGGGGATGGGGAAAAAAGACATCAGGGAACTGGGGGTAACAACTCATTGTTTGCCCATTAAATAATGTAACTCATTATGAACAATAAAAAAATAAATCCATGGTGATTCTAAATCTTACCAAATTGACAATCAAGATTAGCTATCACAAAAGACAAAGTTCAAAGAAAACAATAGGAGATCATGATAAATATATATATATATATATATATATATATATGAGTATTGTCAGTAAAAATGTTTAAGATATAGGCAGTCTAATTTTGTAGGGTTCAGCTTATAGGAGCTAGTATTCAAGCATTATCTCCGTTTATACCCACAATCCCCCAATTTACCCAGTTGCCTCAGTGCTGTTGAGAATTGAGTCAGAGAAGGCATGGAGAGAACTTCTTAGATGAGTCAGTGGCATGCCTCTGGGGAAGGAACCATGACTTCTCCCAGACCAAGAGAACCACAGTGTTTCCACTTAAAGCTCATCTGGCTCAGTAGTTAAAGTCACTAAATTGCATAGCCTGCTGGCCCAGGTTTGATTCCCAGGCACTCACATAAAGTCGGATGCAAAATGGTACATGCCTTTGTTCACAGTAGCAAGAGATCCTGGCACACCCATACACACATGTGAAAATGAATGAATGAATAAAATTTAAATAAAATACTCACCTCCTTGACATCCATATGCCTTAGCTACTTTTTAAGTAGTGGCTACAAATCTGCTTTCTGTGGCTCCTGTTGCTAGGGTGTTAGTACTGTTAGCTCCTAGGTGACTTTGCAGAGGGCATCTGGGAAGCCCCTTTGCTATGACCCAGAAGCCTCTCAGCGGTCATGAAGGGATGGGTCCAATAAGCGCTCAAGTCCCTTCCAGTTTTGTCTGTCTTTGAATCTGACCCTACCGTTTTGTTGATTTGCTTTCATTTGAGAAGTGATGCAGGCTTCTGGCGGATGCCTTTTCCACTTGGATAGCTAACCTTAACATGGCTGAACCTCACTGTTTTTCTGTCTCCTCCCTCCATAATCTTCCCTCTACCAAGTTGTTTCCTCTTGGTTGTTGTTATTGCCATCAATCAGTTGACTACACCAAAAAATACAGATCCTCTCTGCTCTCCTCCTCACGTCCATCTAGTCTAGCCCACTGGCTCTCACTTCAAAATGTGTCTTGTATCCAAGACACTTTCTACCACTTCTAGATTTTTACTATACTCACCCTGTTTCCTTCTCTCATCCTCCTCCTCTCACTAAAAGCCTTCTCCCCAAATAATCCTCTTTCTGTTTTATAGGTGTTTTTCTGTGACCCACTGAGGGTCGCTTGCATGAGCGTGGTTGGGAGTTATTCACTGGAATGTAGGCATCTTACCAGCTGAAAATTAAGTCTTTATGTACTTCCACTTGAGATGGTGAATTTCTATTGCCAGCTTGATTGGTTCAGGAGCTGAAGAAGAGACTGGTCTCTCGGGCAGTTCTGTGAGGGTGTTTCCAGGAGGGACTAACTAGAGTGGAGAGCTCTTTCTGGTCATGGCAAGTTCCAGGAAAAAGGAGTGCTTTGCCTGTCTGCCTTTGCTTCTTGCTGGTGAGTGCATTTACCTTGTCATCTCCTTCTTTCACTGACAATGGAACCTAGCTTCCTCGGCCTTCCCAGGAGAACTGAAAACCAGCGAATCTCCAGGCCTTCAGTACCCAGACTGAGCAACTACAGGGCTCTTGGCCTGCAGCCCTCAGAGAGCCATTGTTGGACTACCCAGCCTGTGTTATGTAAACTAATCTAATAACTCCTCTTCATAACATAAAATCATTCTATCTATTCTGTTCCCCCAGAGAACCCTGACAAATTCATCACTATAATATAATACAAGGCACCTGTCATAGTCAGCCACACACCACTGGGATAAATCTCCACACCAGGCACAGTTCTGGGAGGAAAGTATTTATTGAAGTAACAGATCCAGGGGAAGTTCCAGAATGGAGAAAGAGGCTGGCCCCCTTTCACAGATCCAAGCAGAGAGAGAAACCCATCAACAGCCCCTCAAGCAAGCAAGCAAGCACATTCCAAAACTCTCCAAAAGCTGGAACTCCAGGCTTGAGCTCAGACTGCTCTTTGCATATGTAGAGCTGGAATTCCAGATCCACCCCAGATCTTAGGGCTGGACCATAGGATCTGTCCAAGATGACACACCTTCCAGCTAGGCAGCTGGACAAGAACTTTAATAATTCTTGAATCTATTGGGGGACATTCTTTCAAAATACCACAGCACCCCATCTGCACCCCATCCACAAACATCTTAGCTGCCTAAGAAACTGGTTATGTATAGGAAAATGAAAAAGAATATATATATATATGTTATCTTTTAAAATAGTACTCTGTTAGCAATAGAAACACATAAAGTATCCATCTATTATTAAAAAAGAATACTCATTTTTTTTTTCTTCTCTTCCCATTAGGTAAAAGGCCTTGCCTTTGCTGGGTGGCCTTTTCATGCTGGCTCTACCACTGAACATAGGGCAACTGTTTCCTTCCCTGTAGCACAAACATGTCCTAAAGCCATTCAGATGTTATTGAAGCAGGTTAGCAGAGAAGGATACTTACAGAGTGGTGGCTTTTCAGAAGCCACCTTGAATAACAGGCTCTCCTTTGTGAGAGTAGATGTAGCCTGATATTTCGCCCGGCAGGGAAAGCTTAGGCATGGATGTGAATTGTGGTGACTGAGTATATACCTATCTGCAGGTGTGCAAAATATATTTATCTATACCCATGCTCATACCCATCAGACAAAGACTGAAAATGGGAAAGAACATTCTGAGTATCAGCCCAGGGAAGGGTGGGTGGTGGGAGTAGCATGTTTATTCACAAATTTAATGTTGGCCACATGAGCTGCGGTCATTTGAACAGGTGGCAGAGATCTGGAGCTTTTTCTTAGTTGTGCCCAGATGACCTACATTCAAATCCTTCCTTGGGTTTGCTTTAGAAAAGTTTAATTTTTATGTGCCTGATTTCCTGATATGAAAATGATAGTAACTCATTTATGATACTCACCAAAATACCCAAAGCTCAGACCAATCATGGCAGGATGACTTACCCTGCTCTCTCTCTCTAGCTAAGAATGGTCTGTCTTGCATGATAGTTGGGGAGTGTGAGAGGGAAAGACAGAGAGGCGTGGAGAACTGCTGCAGCAAATGGATGAAGTACAGGATTGGAGGCGATGAAGCCAGAGAGGCTCAGCTGGGGCTGTTTGCTTGCTCCTGATGAAAGGTGGTGGGGATCAGGGGCATCTGTCAAGCCCAGGACACCCAAGAGTAGGGAGATTAGGGAGGATCATCTTAACATCTTTGACAATTTCATACATACCGTGTGTTTTAATTATATTTCCCCATTGCCCTCTCTTTCTTCTCTCCCAGTCCTGCTTAATGCTTTTTCACAACTAGTTCCCTTCTAACATCCACCTCCTTATTTTGTTCTTTTCTTCTTTCTGCTCTCCTCCTCCCTTTCTTTCTTCCTTCTTCCCTCCCTTCTTCCTCCCCCTCCTTGTCTCCCTCTCTCTTCATTCCTCCCCCTTCCTTCCTTCCTTCCTTCCTTCCTTCCTTCC
>PVHP010010089.1:0-47798 GCA_004024765.1 Zapus hudsonius | reverse complement strand
GCTCTTTGGTTGTTTAAGAGGGTCATGTTCTTTTTTTTTTTAACCCTTGAGTCTTCACACAAGTTTTATCTTCTGTCAGTAATTCAAGTGTGACTCACACAGTTCCTTCCCTCAGGACTCGCTGCTAGTGAGCTTCCAGACCTCAGGTCAATCATCCTTTCTGGGAACCCAACCTGGTCCTCAACCTCACCTCCATCTCTGTTCATCCATTGCTTTCTGTACTTGCTGCACTGTAGCAAAATTTTTTTCTTACGATGCAATTACCCATTTCCGTACCCTCATGTCCCACTCATCTATTATGACTGAGGACAAGGACCACAGGGACTGTGTTGAAATGGTTATTACCACCCACACAATACCTAGGGCACAAAGGCGCCCATCAACATTGGTGGAACAAACGAGTTAAGAACATTAAATGCTTTTACATTGAAAGTACATAATGTTTAATCTGCCTCACAGTGATATTCATAATAGTTACTTCAAATATTTCTTTTCCCTACAAAGAACTGCAAGTGTGAAAATATGATGTGATACTCTTTTAAAGAGAAAAAGTGGAAATTTCAGCTATACTCTTCCCAAGCTGAAGGAGCTATTATAGTCTGTAATTTGCAGAGTTTGTGATAAGATTCCAGAACATGCAGCATGCAGAAGATGATCTCAGTCTTCCTCTTTCCTCCACAGGGGGTGGGGGACCTCACTGATGAATGTGGATGTGCCTGTCTCCTGGACTGATATTAATTCGAAAATATGTGTTGAATAGATATTTGATTGCCAAGATGTTTAAGTTGGAGGCTGGGCAGATGCCTCAGTTGGTAAAGAGCTTGTGGAATAAAGGTGAGGACTAGAGGTCGGGTCCCCAGCACCCATGTAAGTGCTAGATAGGAATGATGGCTTCCCGTGATCCCAGCATTGTGAGACAGAGGCAGGATCCCTGGGGCACAATGGATAGCTAGAAACACAGAATTGACAAGCTCAAGTGAGTTACCAGGCCTCAGCAAATAAAGAGCAATGAGGAAGACACCTGCTCCCTCCTGGTTCTGTGCCCCTGGCCTCCACACACATACACATGTACCCCCCATACACACTAACATGCATTATACACGTGCTCACATACCACACACTGAAGAAAAAAACATACCCTCATAGACTGAGGTTAAGAAGTTGGTCTGACTGTCTTTTGCAATGATGATGTTAATTTGACAAATGTATATTGAGTTGATATTTGTTTGCAGACACATGACTTGGTAAAATAAGGAAGAAATTAACCGGTACCAGGGGCGCTGGGATTTTCTTGAATGTCTACATCTTGTCAGCTTCAACTGGGCAATGAGCCTCATGTGTTTCTAATCTTGCCTCTTGGTTTCTCTCTCTCTCTTTCTTTTGAAAACACATATCCTTCATCTTCATACCTCCACACAGGAGGGCAGCTAGAAGGATAGCCCACTAATCATATGGTTAATCCAGTCACATCAAACAAGTCTGATAGGAGGTGGAAATTGTGCCAAAGTGGACCACAACTTCCTGCATTCTTCTCAAAATCCAGGGTCTTGAACAGTAAATATGGAACCCATGAAATTAGCATGTGTGCAAACCACTCGATATTTCTCCCAAGCAGCACAGTCTCAAATATTAACTGAAATATAATAAGCAAAAGGGTAAAACCTTCAGAAACAAACACAGGCGTGTAGATACCTGCACCTGCTGCTGATGTTGGCTGCCACTAATGATCTTACAACTGAAGCTGAAGCAGAAATGAACAGGTAGAGAGCTGGACTTCCCTAACACGAGAGATGCTTCCTGTTGAAAGATATGATCAAGAGAGTAAAACGACAGAATGGAAGTCATAGGCCTGATAAGGAGCCTAGGATCCAAAGTATATGAAGAATTTGTGCAATTCAATAGCAAAGGGATCTTAAAATTCCAGTTTATAAAAGAAACAAGAGACTTGCCTAGGCATTTCAATTTATTTATTTATTTCTCTATTTATTTAGTTAGTTGTTTGAGACAGGGTCTCATGAACCCCAGGCTGGCCTCCAACTCACAGTGTGGCTGGGGATGACCTTGTACTCTTATTTCTAAACTTTTCATTTTGATACTTTCATTCATGCATATAATATATTTTCTTATTCTCTAATTATCCTTTCTTTTCCCACTTTCCTCCCACCAACACCCTTCTTCTTCTCTTCCATTAATCCCCGTTTTTACCTTCATGCCTTCTTTTGACCCACTGAGTTAAATTAGGGTTACTTGCATGATCATAAGTGGGAGGCTATTTAATGATTTAGTGTAGAAATGGGCAATTTATCTTTTTTTTTTTTTGTTTTTTTTTTGAGGCAGAGTCTCATTATAGCCAAGACTGATCTCAAACTCATGGGGGTCTTCCTACCTCAGCCTCCGCAGTGTTGGGATTGAAGGGACCTGGCTGACATTGAATTTCTGTCTCCACCTCCTGAGTTACAGGCATGTGCCACCATGTTTGTGTTAACCGGGTACCGGAGAGCAAACTCAGGGCTTGAGGAATGCTAGGTAGGCACACTTCCCATGGAGTTACACCCCAGCCCTTGAACTCCTAGTTTTCCAAAGATGTGGCCGATAATCACATGATGCTTCACATCAGTGTTCATTAGCAAACACAATCTGAACCACCCCACGATGAGGCACCAATTACCCTCCAGGAAATCTGTCACATTGATCATTTTGAAAATAGGAAAATAGCAGGCATTGGTAAGGATGTAGAGAGAAATGAAATCTGCATGGAAAGAAGTCAGGAGCAGCATTCAGCAAACACACTACGGCAATGACCCCATGCTGGCAAACACTGAGTAAGATAGCCTTGGTTCTAGAACTCTGGTCTGGAAGAAAGATGCTAACCAAAGTATGCACCACATTGATCAAGAAAGCCTTTCCTCCGTAAATGCCGGATGATAAACAATGTCAAACCACACAGATAGCTAGGGCCATTACAAAGACAAGCCAACGACAAACCACCACTGGCTCCATTTTAAGTTAAATTTCCAGTGGAACTTTTAAAAGTTCTCCACTCGTTGTGAACTTTCACGACCCACTAAAACCTCTGCCACATAACCCAGCAGGTCTCTGGTTTACTTATAGGTTTTTCTCTCATTCATGTAATGATGTTTGACAGGATGCCTGCTAAAATACTTTTGAAACAAATACTATGCAGCATCCCATTTCCCGAGTCTAAATCTTCCTAGTAAAGATAAAGTAATGCTATTTGTTTGAACTTCCTGGCCTATTTTTCAAATTACTTTTCAAAGAGAAATAGAGAGGGAAAAAAGAGAAGGGGAGGGAAGAAAACCTACTAACAGCCTGAGATTAAATTTCACAGCCACTGAAAGGCCCTTGCCGCATATCTATATAAGTTCATAGGAAGACCGGGTGAATGCTTCCATAATCAATTGTTTTTGCTCCCTAATAAAATGCATGTGTTCAAAGATAAACTGTTAGGGGTTCAGAGGGTAGGGAATTCATTAAAAGAAGTTCCTAATAAAAGTGATTCAATCTTCGTATTTAGCTTTTAATATAAAAAATTAATTAACATTTGCATTATGAGACTTGACCTCCCCCCCACCCCGGGAAAGATAATCAATTCTCCAGATGGACTCTGCCGAGGACATCATTTCTAACTGTGGGCCCATCAGTCTTGTCCATGGTGTTGTGTGAGGAACTGTAAATGATGCACAGAGCTGTTCAACATCAGACTATAAGTAGAGACTTACAGTACGACTGTTTAATTATAATATTGATTAAATTATTGCAGTTCCTGGTATAATGCATGAGAGCTATGTGCTATCTGGACTGAAGGCAACCACAAATCTATCTCATTGATAGTTTTACAGATCTTTCATGTCACCAAGAAATGGCATTTTAAAAAAAATTATTAATTTATGAGAGAGAGAGAAAGAGAAAATGGGTGTGCCAGGGCCTCTAGCCCCTACAAACAAACCCCAGATGCATGTGCCACTCTGTGTGTATGGCTTTATCTGAGTACTGGGGAATTGAACCCTGGTCTTTAGACTTTGAAGGCAAGCACCTTAACTGCTGAGTCATCTCTCTAGCTTGGAAATGGCATCTTAATAGCACCATGAACACCTCTGCTACAGAGGCCAGATGACTGAGTAACGGGGAAATTTTCTGGTTAAACATTGTAAGTGAAAAAGAGTCTAGCCCTATTGCTGAAAACTCGGGCTGTAGGTCACTGAGAAACCAAGCTGCAACTGATCTAGTAGCTTCTTCCCTATTAACTCAATGTCAGGAAGCTGGAGAAAGCTATGCAGCACTTAGCTTCTGATAGGAAAAAAGTCATTGATGTCTTAACTAGCATTGGACCCTGCAAGCTTTATGGCTGGCTATCAGGTCAAATTCACCAACTGGTGTAATGGTGGACATGCATGTTTTTTGGGTAACTGTGATGGTTCAGTTTATTTGTCAACTTGACCAATGTAATAATCCATAATAATCTTGGGTAGGTCTCTGAGCTTGCCTGCAGGAAGGATTGACAAATTCCTTTTGGGATTTTGGAGAAGATTTGTGATAGTTAAATTTCTCAGTTTGAACTAATCCATGGTAATCCTGGGTGGGCCTTCCAGAAGGAGACTAATATAAGGAAGCTTAGGGGGAAGGAGACGCTCTTTCTTCCTCCCCCGGCTGCTGGTGCTTGTTCGTGACTTGCACTTGCATCCTGCTCTCCTACCCTTCCTGGACATCGGAATCCAGTTTCCTTGGCCTTACATATTGGACTGAAGAGCAGCCGCTCCCCAGGGATTCATCAGGCCTTCTTGGCTGGATTGGGACTGCTGAGACATCCATCTACGTGGAGTGAACAGCTACTGGTTCATTACCTGTGGGCCTACAGACTGCTACTATTGGATTGTTGTAAGATATCCCAATAAATTCCCTTTTATTATAATCCATTCTATCAACTCTGTTTCCTCTAGAGAACCCTGACTAATCCAGTAAGCAATTTCTTTCTGATTGGATTTGAGGCCTACTCCGTGTGAAGGAATTTATGCATGGCACTAAAAACCAAAATCTGGACTCCAAGGAGAAGCCCCCACTAACTATGAGCCTAAAGCTACACTCATGAAAATCTCCCCAAAATAACAATGCTTGTCCCATTTAACCTTTGTCGATCCCATTGGAGAATCCGCTCTTTTTTTTTTTTTTTTTTTTTGCAGGAGGCAGTGACAACTGAGGACAACCTAATTTTACCAACAAGACCAGAAATGATAGCTGACTCCCTGGCAGGAGATGAACCACCCCTTGCTCATCAGCCAGGACCCAGGTGAAACCACAGAGGACTAGGAAGGAAGGGGGTGGTGTGCTGTGATGGGTGAAGGGCTTGCAATTCAGCCTCGAGTCAGAATTTGTTTTGAGCTACTCGAGTTGAAAGATCACATCTTTTCACCAGGTATGGTGGTTCAATTCTATAATCTCCAGCTTTCTGGAGGCTAAGGCAGGAGTCCAGGCTACATAGCAAGTGTCAGGTCTGACAAGTGGCTGTCCGAAGAAAATGAAAGAAGGAAAAGGAAAGGAAGAAAAGAAAGAAAGTGAAGGAAAGAAAGAAAGGAGGAAAGAATCTGTATAATGATCCTAAGTTGCCAGATGGTGCAGCTGTGGCTCAGAGGAGAGTGTGTATATCAAATACTCCCCCCACATGCAAGACCCTCAGTAGCAGTGGGGTTGCTCGAGTATGACATTATGTGTCTATGTGGGCACATTCAAGCTTCATGCCTGTATGTAAATAATCAAATTAATCCTCTCCATTGATATTCAAATTCAGCCAACATAGAGCAATCATTATATAGAGGAGCATTTCTGTGTTTCTGATTAACCTCTGAACTCCTGAGTAATTTAATTCCAAATACAAGATAGACAAGATAATATAGAGCCAACTTGTGCTGTGACGTTTTATCTCCGCATTCATTTGAGCCTATAAGTTCACAGAGTCATTAAAAAAATGGCATCCTGGCTCTAAATAATTACAGTATTTTAACTTTAATTTAATTACTGTGCACTGAAGAGTAGACCTTTTAAAACTATGTAGCGATTTGCCTGAGTGAGTTAGACTAATCAGTATACCTCATTATGCTTCGCACATAAAAGGAATATATGTCTCCCGCTTTAGAACGCAACACATTCCTTCAACACGCTCCCACTGAGCCATCAAAGCTGATGCCCTTGCAGAGCGGCTCAGGTTCCTTTTAAAATAAAAGTCCTCGAGGGTGAGGTTTTGCAGGAAGGAGCTGGGTGGTGGGGGGTTGGAGAAAGTTGGTAAATCAAGAAAGCAGCCCCTGTCCTGGCAGCATCTAGACTCTGTAGGAGCCACAAAGCATGGGTGAGTTAATTTTTTTTTTCCTGACAGGTGACATAAAGATGATCTATGGAGTCCTCACCATCTAGACGTGGGTGGAAAGGAATATTAGGAACCTCCAATGAAAATAGGTTTGGCTGCACAAGTCTCCAGGAGGGGATTATTAGGTGGAGCTCCTCCGAAAAGACCGGCATCAAATTAGTGTGGAAATAGTAGTAAAGTATTAATCAGCTAAGTGAGGCCAGTAAGACCCGGTACAAGCAGGTTTACTCCGGAGGAAACAGCTAGCAAAATGAAAACCAAAAATTGGAGACTAGACATCAAATTCTCCAGCAATCTAATTTTACAGATGTTAGATATCAGGTGGGGGATGGGAGAGGCTGATGGGGTAGAGGTAGGGTCTGTGTTATTTAGTTCACTTATTTATCCTGTGTGTGTGTGTGTGTGTGTGTGTGTGTGTGTGTGAGAGAGAGAGAGAGAGAGAGAGAGAGAGAGAGAGAGAGAGAGAGATGGGTGTTTGCAGTGCATATGTGTCTGGGAGTGCACGTGGAAGTCAGTGGTTGATGATGGAGTCTTCCTCAAACACTATTCACCTTATTATTTACTTTTTTTTTTTTTTGAGACACTGTCTCCCACTGAACCTGGGGCTCACTGCTTTTGCTAAACTGACTGGCAATGAGCCCCAGGGACCTACCTGTCTCTGTGTCCCTGGCACTGAGATTGTAGACACTTGTCACCATGCTTGGTTTTTCCATGGATGCTGGGTTATGAACTCAGGACCTCACCCCTGCATGGTAAATAAACACTCATCTTTCCAGATCTGGACTTGAGTGACTGAGAAAATGTAAAAGAAAATAAACTGGGTTTAGGAATTGGACAGTGAACATGAATGGACATAGGATTTTCACTTGACTTGCGCAGACAGAAGATGAAATATTCTGGGCAGTGACAATGAAGGCTATGACTTGAAAGATGGCCGAGATGAGAAGGTTTCAGGCCCAACAGCCCAGCCTTCCTACAAGATGGTTTGCAATAAACCAACAGTGTTTAAACAGATGATGCACTATAGTCACTGGGTCATGTAGATCACATAACACTCCTGTAATCCCTAGAATATTAAACAGCAATATGGCTTTATTTATTTACCAGTGAATTGCTGGAGATGGCCGGGCATCTGTGGTTTGGATGAAAACACACTGCTTCTTTTCCAATCCTGCTTCTAATCTCCCACATCCTCTCAGCTTTTGCTTGAGCTTGCAGTTTCTAGAGGCTTCCCAAGTTGCTTTAGTGGAAAAACATTCTGCTTGTAGAATTATATGGGTGGGGTGGTGGCAAAAGAAACCCAGATACCGTACAAAGAAAGACCTCCTGCTCTTACTGCTAGGTTTTATTCAACCCTTGAGGATTCTTCCTCTAACTGGATCCTAGAAGGCGTTTTTATAGAATCATGAAAATGCCTCATGTCCTCTCCTTTACTTACACACAGCCTCCTCTGACCCAGTGGGTCTTCAGAACAGCATACAGTTAGTGGGAAGAACCATGGTTACAGGTAGGTTTCTTATTCATCAATAAGGATATGTTTAAGGATGAGTAACATGTATTCATTCAACTTGCCTCAACTCCCAAAGTTTCACGTCCAGGCCTCTTCCTAGCTGTGTCCCCAAGCCAAAAGCACATCTCCAAATCCTCATCTCTCTTGGATCCCCTGTTCTTTTAGCTCTCATTCTCCCTTGAGAAATAACCCAAATTCCTTCTCCAGCATTCTCTCTGGTTTCAACCTGTTCTATCTTCCCATGGGGGTTATGCTCCCCCCAAACACCTCCATGAAGTCAACCCAAGATACTTTCCTGCAGAGCTGGTCCCTTGGTTTGATGTATGACTTTAACTTTATGATGGTGTGGAAGCAGTAGCCATTCTGTAGAAATTGTATTTGAATCTG
This sequence comes from Zapus hudsonius, assembly GCA_004024765.1. Lineage (NCBI taxonomy): Eukaryota > Metazoa > Chordata > Mammalia > Rodentia > Dipodidae > Zapus > Zapus hudsonius. The sequence continues at coordinate 39,525 of PVHP010010089.1, read as the reverse complement.
GAATTTTGAGCTTTTTCAGGGCTTGTGGTATATGAACCCTTGCACTTCTGGCCAGCAGCAGCAAGGAGCAGCTCCCAGGTCAAGGCCATCTGGGGAGAAAACCAACACTGAGTACTGCATTACCAGCGCTGCTTGGATCCAGGTATTCAAGAAATTCCATAAGAGAGTCAGCAACACTCATTACTTTAAGCTGTGTGCTAATTTTTCATAAAAGCATAACTGACCAATGATGGCTCTTTGACATATTTTCTGCCTTTAATGGATTCATCAGGATGTAGGTCAAGGAGCATCTGGGCCTTTTTGTTTTCCTTTGAGACAATCTCATCTAGCTGACCTCAAACTCACTATGTAGCTGAGGACCACCTTGAACTTCTGATCCCCCTGCCTCCGCCTCTCAAGTGCTGGGATGACAGGTGTGCACCACCATGACTGGTTTGTGTAGTGCTGGGGAAGGAAATGAACCGAGGGCTTTGTGCATGCATGTAATGCATAGGTAATGCCTAGGCAAGCATTTGACCAAGTGAGATGCATCTCCAGCCTGATTTAGATTTTATTGATGAACCTTGATGGGTTTCATGACCATTTAGTAGAGTCTTCTGTGTGTACTTGTAGCCTTTCAAAATAAAACAAACCTTATTTGTTATCCAGCCCTCTCCAACACCTCTTCTTTGATGTTACATAAACGAACACACACACACACACAAACACACACACACACACACACTGCAGTCAACCCTTGCCTTAGCAGATATTTTAAATAACTGTGTCAAGTCTTGATGCCCTGTTTCCATTGCTCTTCTTTTTGAAACTCATTGACATTTGGTAACTTTCTTACTCACCCTTGGAACAAAAGGAACGTGAGGATGAGGGAGGGTGTCTGTTGCCCTCACCCTGTAAAGCACGGCCTGCCAGCTTAGCTTGTTCCCTTTGTACCAGGTGCAGCTAGTGACACACAGAGCTCGTGTGAGAGAACTCATTCTCAGCAGCAGAGCACCTGTCAGGGGTCGAAGTATTGGAAAAATTCACTTCCTTGATGTTTTTGATGAATCTGAAAGTTTCAGTGCCTGCCTCTATCAGGTCAGAGTTGCAGTGACTTGTTAACATGATTCGAATCTATGACTAGATTAGGAAGCTAAAATGAAATTTGTCATCCTGCGTAGATACAATGACACCTTCATACCAAAGTGATGACTGTTTTTTAAAAAAACACCCACACAAATAGAGAGAGAAGTCATTTTCCCTTTTCTTTTTTTTCCATTCTTCACCTTAAAAATGTCCTGGTTTATGTGACAGAGAGATAGTTATTTCCATTCCAAATTTAGAAATCAAGCCTCAGAGGATAAGTTTATATAACGGAGAAGTCATTCTTCTTTTAAACTTCTGTTACAGAATTAATGTTACTTGTTTCCACCTTCCCAATAAAGATGGTTGAACATTATTTAGTTGGATTATATATTTTACATGCTTGATTTTGAGTCATTTGTCAAGATACAATTTCCCCCTATGCTCTCCCATATTGATAGAGAAATATTTGTTTTAAAGGTACCTTCAAGGTCAAGGTGAAAAAAAAAAACTTTGGCATACACAACTCTGGCCTGTGAGCCTGGAGAACTCTCAAGCAAGCATGGCTTCCTTGGCCCCTGGCTGGGGATGGACCAGGGCACAGGTGCTACAGATGAACAGGGTCATTGAAGCTGGAACACAGACCCGCAGTAGATGGATCTAGGAAGTAGGGAAATCGGCTTCCCCAAATGGAACTTTCTTAAACACAGCTTATCTTCTTAATGTAAACCTGCCTCCCTGCAATCTCAGACTGTAAATACAGAGCACAAAGAAATGTCCCACTTTGCCAACAACTCCGTCTGTTTGTTCTCCCTCACTTGAAATAGAATTGACTTTCAAACAGGCCACACTTGGAATCCTCTCTCTTTTGAGCTCTTTTCCCCTTCCATTTTCTAGATCCTGGCCACATCCCTACCGTCATCATTGGTCCGACCTTCCATCAATTAGATCCAGAGAAAACATTTTGTTTTCTGTTTCTCAAATTTTAATTTGGGGTGGCTGTCATCAGGGGCTCCTAGATCCATAATGCTGACCATCCCCTTCACTGGCCCTATATCTTCATATGCTAAATTTCCCCCTTCTCACTCAGTATGAGAGTAGGAGGGAATTGTGGTACTTAGGGGAGGGAGAAAACATACTATCATCAATGTAGGCTGCCAGTCTTATTTCAGTGGTTGTAACTTTGGGATGTTATTCTCAACCCTTAAAGAGAAAATGACTTTTATCTCTGTCATCATAACCAATCTGTTTGAACACTATCACAGTCTTTCTTCCTGTTGTCACAATAGAATATCTGAAATTGGATAATTTATTAAAAATAAAAAGAGGCTTATTTAAGCTCATGGTCCTAGAGTCTGGGAAGTACAAGACTGAGAGGCTGGCAAGAGGCCACATGAGGGAGGGTGTCTGTACAAAGGGAACATCTGACAAGAGGCCACATCTGGCAAGGAACTCATGCTGCTATCACTGGTGGTGAAGACGCAGAAGGGCGCGTGTGTGCAGGAAGTGTGTACATCTCCCAACATGGGCACATGGCAATCAAATGAGTCTGGGAAGATGGTTTGGTGGTTAAAAACACATCTATGCTAACCTGATGACCAGAATTGGGATCCCCAGAACCCATATAAAGCCAGATGTTAGCACCTGAGTCTATAATCCCAACCTGTCTATGGCAATAGGTGTCTGGGTCCGGGGAATCCTGAAGTCTCAAGGCTGGGGAGTCTAGTGTTCTCAGCCTAACAAGAAAAAATCTGCCTACAAACAAGAATGGCAAGAACCAGTACCCCGAGGTTTCCTCTCACCTCCAGATGTGCACCGTGGCACACATGTGCCCATACACACACTCATGCACAAACACACACACACACAAAAAAAACAAAATGGTAACGACATTTCAGAGGGGACAAACCTTACCTTTTTAAAACCACAGCAACTATAATATTATTATTTTGGAGATGGCACCTCATGTAGCCCAAGCTGGCTTGAATTGACTCTGTAGCCAAGGATGACCTTAAACTCCTGCCTCTACCTGAAATTACAGGCATGGGTCACCGCATGCCCAGGTATAGCAAGTATTCTTGGCATCTTTTCTTCATACAAAGTCTATTTCAGTTTGAATTTTGACATTTTTCTTTACACTGGGAAGGTACAGAGTTAAAAGAAACTGTACCATAAAATTCCTATAAGTGAATTGCAGAATAGGGGTTAGAATTTAGAATCCCCTGGTGCGGTTAAGGCATTAGCCCAAGCAACCCTAATTTCAGACAGATCCCTTCAAATACAGCTAAATTTCACACTAATTCTCATGGTGTCTATTTTGTGAATAGACCAAGGAGATGAGGAGAAGTCCTTGACCCACTTAACAAACTCAACTCAGTGATGCAGAGTGCTGGGTGCCCTGTAATCTGTTTGAAATACAACTGAACATTACATGCTAAGTAACCAGACCTAACAGAACTGAAGCTTGAAAGAATGTGTTTGATCCAATGCTTGAACCCTTGGTTTCAGGCAGGATGGGGACCTATGTCTCTCTCTGAGGGATTGTGTAGCAGCAAGACTGAGTACAGCAAATATCCCAGAGTGCAGTTTGTCGGTGCCTGGTTCTGGCAGTCTTACACGGTCTGCAGGCAGTTTGATGGTTTTGAAAGAAATACAAGGCAATGATTTCTTCACAGACATCCCTGAATGTGAAGGATATGAGAAATGCCCACCTACTGGAAGATATGCGTCTCCTGCAAGGACTCTCAGGGTCTCTGTCCCCTAGCAGTTCATGAAACACACTGGGAGGGTGGTTTTCATTCCAGGAACTCATTCTTACCTCATTTCCATATTGTTTTGTTTATATTTCTCCAATCGGAACATTTCATTGTTACTTTCCTAAGGTGCTATATTCTTGAGTCACAGAAATGAATCAGTGGCTGGGAAGTTGTTAAGTGAAGCTGGAATTCAGTGAGAACAACAGTGAAGCAAATGCCCAGACTTGGACTTGGAATAAATAGCCTCGTAAACACATTGTGCGGGGCTTGGAGGGGGGGGTGTCTTCATGTGTTCAGAGAACTGAATTTCCAAATGGGATGGATTTTCACAAGCTGAAAAGGAAAGTGCCAATAAAAACAATAGAAGTCTGAAAATTTGATTCTATTGAATCAGACTCTCGTTTCCTTCCTGCCCCCCCCCCCTTTAAGATTTCAGTCCTTTGATATAAGACTCTGTCAGGCGGAGGCGTGGACCCAGCAATTTTCAAATCATTCTGAAGTATAATCATGACAGAAGAAAGTTTATTGATTGGTTTTTTTTTTTCCAGGACAACAATAATATAATGCTTTTCAGCATTCGATAGATACATTTTCTTTCTGTAGGTTGATAAAAGGCCATTTAGTGTTGTCCTCCTTGTAGGAGGAAAACAAGACAAAACAAAACCCTGCTCCTGTCATAATATACTATAGTTGACAGGCTTAGAAAATTTAATGACAAATATTATGCTTGGAGAGGAAACAATATTAGCTCCTAGAAAAACCTTATCGGAGAAGGAAGTGGCTAGGTGTCAATTTCATGGTAGTAGACATTTTGCTTTCACTTAAGACCATTGACATGCAGAGTGTATGAATTAACTCTTGCCAAGCCAGCAAAGGATACCAGAAACCACCATTTATTGAGAACACCCTTTGTCCTCTATCTGATAAGTATTCTTTTATTGTCTCCAAATCTTATGAAGGGTCACTATTCGTATCTTGGTGCTGAAAAGAAAAGCCACAGTTGGAAGATGGTTAGAAATAAAATGCTGGACCTCTCTAGGCAACCCACTGGATGGTGTTTAGTCTCATCACCAAAGGTTTACTAAATTACCAAAAGCATTGATGCCCTCAGAATGGCATAAGAAAGTACCTTGTACTGATAAGAAGAATAGCCATTCAACCAATCTCAGATGCCCTGTGCTCTTTCCCAGCTTGGGGTAGCTGGGAAGCAGTCTCTGGAGGGAAATTAACATGAAGAATATCTACTAGTAAGTGACCAAGAACCCGGCTCCAAGGGGAAACTCCCACTACCAGAGACCTAGAGGGAGGCGACACCCATTAGAATCTCGTCAAATCAACATTTGTCCCATTTAACCTATACTGATCTCACTCTCCCACGGAGATTCTGATTGTATTTTTCAGAAGGCTGAGAGAACTGTGGACAACTCAATTCCACCAAAAAGACTTGGGATGATGGCTGACACCCAGGCAGGAGGGTCCAAACGAACCCTATGAGAAAGTAGTGAGATAGACAAGAGACCTGTCACCACAGCAAGTCAGATAATCATGAAAGGACAACGGAGACAGACACTGAGGATACCCAACACAATTCAAAGCACAAGTGGGGAGACTCTTTAGATCTCAAAAACAAAGCAGACTGAAAGCTCACCCACCATGACTCAGGGAGCTGAAAGGAAGAGGGGGTGAAAAGATTGTAGGAGCCATGGTGGGGGAGAATATCCAGAGTCATTGTCCCCTCAGCAACCACACAAAGAAGAAAAAAAAACCTGGCTACTTCCTAAACAATTCATAACCCCCAACCCCATGGACTGATCCAGTATGCCCACCAAGGAGGGCCCCCATCAAGTTGGGGTCAGGGAGGAGGGAAATGGGAGTACTACCACAAGCTTTGCTCATACAATGTAACTAATTATTGACAATAAATATGTTATAAAAAAAAGAAGAAAACACACACAAAAGAATATCTACTAGTGTGCCTTCTTGGGGTTGGCCACTATGACTTGGGGGCAGGGGAGGAAGTGGCATGGGAGGGGTACCATTGATGGTCTCAACCAGCTTCCCTTCAGAGTTGTCCAAATACCGAGAGAGGGGGCTGGGGATTGAATAAATAAATAACTGCATGTGTATCTATGTGGAGGGGGATTGTAGAGAGGCACCAGTATCCTGTAGCTACAAACAAACAAACAAACAAAAACAACAAAATGGGCTAGAGATCTTGCTCAATGGTTAAAGGCATTTATTTGAAATGCCTGATGGCCTTCCTGGGTTTGACTCCCCAAGAGCCAAGAGTTCCATGTATAGCCAGATGCACAAAGTGGTGCATGCATCTGGAGTTTGCTTGCAGTGGCAGGAGGCCAATTCTCCCCCACATCCCCTCTCTCTGACTATTTTCTTTCTCTTAATAAATAAATAAATACATTTTTTAAAGCCAAATAAACCCAATCCTCCACAAGCCGCTTTTGTTTGGGTTCTTTCTGCTCAGCAACTAGAAAGCTGACCTCAACAAACCTTCTACTCAGCTGCAATTGGATAATTGAGGTGTAATTGGAGTTCTTCCTCATATACTGCACTGAGCCATGGGTACAATTTGAAGAGGATATTTGAAACCTGTTTGTCATTATTTCCAAGCAAAATATGTATTTCAGCCTTACAGTTTTTGAGAGAAAAAGTTGCTTTGGGGAAAAATAGTCTATGGTTAAAATATAGCTATACTTTCTGGATCCATTTATTGGAATACATGGAAAATACAGTCAAATGCAAGGTGTAAGGCACCCCAGTAATGCAGAAGTAGAGCGGACGTTGCAGCTCTGTCGCTGTGATGACCAATGGGGCTCTTAGGTTTGGAGCATCCCAAGTATTCTTGTCTCAGTGATGAGATGATATTACTAGCATTATTCTTCATGGTAAAATATGGCATTAGTAGTCAAATTTCTAATTGTGAGAAACATTTGTAAAACAGACTTATGAGTGGCCTGCTGTGCATCAAGTACTGAGGAGACAAGACTGGCTGATTTGGTCTTGCTCTAACTCCTCTCTCTAACAAGGCTCCTCGTTTACCTCACCACGTCTAGATACTTTCATCTTTAAAATGCAAGAGCTTGCTTAGACTCCTTGCTGATAATTCCTTGTTGGGTATGGAGAGTGTCCTCTGCATTGTAACACACTTAGCAACATCACTGACTGTCTACTGAAGGTCACAGCACCCATACTTCCCTTCCCCCATGCAAGGACCTCAAATGTATCTAGGAATTACCAAATATCCCCTAGAGAGTGAAATTGCCCCCAGTTGAAAATCACTGATTTAGATAGCTTTCCAAAGCTAAATAAGCTTTACATTTCTAAGAATTTTACGAACTTCCTTTGATATAAATAGTTTGTGATTTTAGGATTTGGAAATTTTTCAATTTTTCTTTGTGGCACATGAAGCAAAAATTAAGAAATTGCTTCTGCTATAGCAAAGAGAAGCTGAGGACAGGGTTGTACAATATGGACAGGCACCTCGTACTGTAACTGTGATCACACAAAAGGTCAGAGTACCTGATGACAAGAAAATCAGTGTCGTGAATGATCTCTATGAAATTAGAGGGTCCTATGACAGCTGAGGACACCGCCTCTCAGTTATCTCAGTAGAAGCCCCAAGTAGAGGGGGAATTGTCTACAGAAGATCTAATATATTGAATAACCCCAAGAAATCCAGGCCTAGAAACTTCACATTAACAGAAACACTGCCAAGTTGGACTGAAAAGGCAGACAGATGATAAAGACGCTCGGATCTCGCACTCCTCCACAGGAAGAAGGCTCATAACATCGTTCTGCTAAAATTGGCCTGGTGGCCTTGTCATGGAAAGGAGAGAAGGCACCTGAGGTGAGAATCAAGAACACAGAGGGCGAGGCATACAGCATAAAGGGTCCGGCTGAAAGTTCTAGAAATCTGACCCCCAAAGAAGTTTGCCCAACCAGAGTTCCAATTTCCCTTGCACAGATGACTATATTTTACTTTTAATTTGACCCCTTTTTTGAAGGCAATATACAACTGCTTTCCATGCCTGCCCAGTCACTGTATGCCAGGAACATAGAGCATGCATCTTTATTTCCACAGAAGGGGAGGATTTGTGGGCATGAGCCTCTGCTGTACAGAGAGTCCCAATTCATGGCTTGTGTTGAACTCTTTATGATGCTGCAAAAGCAAGATGCATTCAGTAGGCACACGCTTCAGATCTTGGATGCTGAAACTATCCTGACCAAGAGACAGGCAATGTGACCTTGTACCATTATTCTGGCAGTTGTCAATGAGCCACATGGTCCCCAGAGTGTCACAATCGACACTCTGCCTGTACTGTATTGCCAGTGTGATGGTTAATCTCAGTTATCAACATGACGGGATCTGGAATAGAGTGAGAGACAAGCTCTGGGCAGGTTTGTAAGGGAAGGATGAACTCAGGGGTGGAAGTGTCTCCTCCACAGTGAACAGCCGTGTGTCTGGAAGAGTCAAGAGAATTATGGGAAAATTATTCCGAACAAAAGACTGTAGTAAGAAACTTGTATATCAATTTAATACAAAAGAATCAATACAGCTTTGCATACATAAAAGTTAGATGATATAATGGAAGACAAGATTTAATTAAAATTTCCCAAAGCAGAATTGGATACTTAATCATAGACTTAACAAGAAAAATGTAAGAGCTAAATAAGAAAAAAACTGAAATATTCTGGAAAGGCTTCAGGCTTTATTTGAGCAAGTATTCACAATGTTCTTGGTTAAGAAGACTCAATTTCATGAAAATGTTTATTCTTCCTAGGTTATTTTCTAAATTCAAAACTATCCCAATAAAAATCCTAAGAAACAATTTAAGTGGAAATAGCCTGGTTGATTTTAAATTTCATGTGAAAGATAAGGAAGATTTGTAGGCACTCTCATGTGGTATTTTGGATCTGGGGTGCCTGTCAGAGGTCCCTGTGTTAGTTTGGGTCCCACTTTAAATGGTGAAGCTTAATGACAGATGTTAGGTCACTGGAAGTATGCCTTCAGTGGTCTCGCCTCTCCTCTTCCTTTTTCTTCAGTTAGCTCTCCTACACGCTTCCACCATGAAGCGCTTTCTATCACGGGCTCTGAGGAACAGGGCAAACCAGTCACCGATTGACACCTCCAAAACCATGAGCAAAAATAAACCTCTTCTTTTGTTTAATGATGACTAGCTCATCTATTTTTGTCTTGAAGCATAGTTGGAGTTTGCTAGGAAGATAATTTAACAGAGATTTAAGCACAGGGGTAACTGGAAGTAGGCATTGAAGGAAAGGATAAGATAAACCCATGAGTGGGTGTGGGCTCCTCAAGAGAGTTGCCTTTGATTGTCTTTATAATAGCCATATTAAATTTACATGAAGGGGCTGGAGAGATGGCTCAGCAGTTGATGGTGCTAATCTGCAAAGCCTGATGGCCCGAGTTCAATTCCCCACATAAACCCAGATACACAAAGTGGCACATGTATCTGGAGTTTGCAGTAGCTGGAGACCGTGGAGCAACTAGTCTCTCTCTTTCTCTCTCCTTGTAAATAAATAAATAAATAAATAAATAAATAAATAAATAAATAAAATATTTTTAAATATTTTTACATGGAGAAAGCATAAGACAAGGGACGAGTGGTACGTGTGATTAGGAAGTCTTGATCATTCTGCTGTCTGTCCAGTGAATTCTTTTCTCTGATTTCTAGTTCTGCCAGGTGCTGTAAAGAGCAGCTTATGGCTTGGAAGGTGGCCTGGTTATCAGGAGATAATGGCTCATGTTCAGAGCAGCCTCATCCTCATGGAAGATTGGTTCTTCTCCCAGTGACCCAATTAGACTCTGCTGTTCTTGGAAACCAGGGTGACTTGCAGACTTAAGAGAAGGGCTTTTCTCTGTGTAAGCAGGTAACCCAAAGGAGACAAACCCAAAATGAAGACGGCCAAGACAGACTCTCAGCCTGTGCTTGGCTGAAGGACTGTTGACATGTTTTATTGTGTTTTCTGAATTTTCGTTGGAATATAGCTTTCTAAAGGTGTAAAAAGAATCAAACAGAAAGGAACCATCAAGTAAAACAAATACAAGGTAAGAATGCTTGTAGGTATGGAAAATATGGTTTTGGTGAAGAGGGCTCAAGAGAAAGGAAGTGCTTTTAGACAGTAATTTTGTCCTAAAGGAACGTTCCAAAATGGAAAAGAGAAGTGAGGACAAAACCAGAAAACTTAAGCATATTAAAATAGGTCTGAGTAAGCCATGTAAAAGTTAATGGACAAAAAAAAAGGGGGGGGGAAGAAATATTACATGCGTGTGATTAAGTTCACTATAATTTAAGAGTAAATTAAAAACATCCTAAGGTCAGATTTTGCTGGATACTCATTTCCCCAGTCAACCACCTCTAGACACTGGGCAGAAGCTGTCACAGGAGCCAAGGGAACTCCAGAGACCTCATCTTAACTTTTAAATTTGGCTTTGGAAATTTTGAGGGATTTGGAAAGGTGGCAGAAAGATGTCTGAACACACCCTCCAAAAGAAGAGATGAGTCCTGGAATGATGGCTAGTTTGCTAGATGGGAAAATAAGCAGGCATTCTACATCCATGCAGCCGCGATGCTATTCATCCACCAGGACACAGGTGGATATCAGTACAGAATCAGTACATACGACAAAAATGCTCACAATCTGCATGGATAAACTGGATATGGTGGTTCATCTGTATAACTTTGGCAGTCAGGAGGATTAGAGGTTCCAGATTATTCTGGGCAACATAGCAAGTTCAAAGCCAGCCTGGTCTACCTAAAACGCTGTCTCAAATAAAAATCTTGGCTTGCATGGATGAGACATTTATGAACATGGAGTAGGTATAGTTTACTCTGTGGTTCAGAATTAATAAGTGGTTTTTAATAATTAGTTCCAATCACATACCTGTTAGAAAAAAATTTGCATAACAAAATAACCATTCACAAGATGAACAATTTTAAATGTTTAAATTCTCATCACAAAGGTGGTGGTCACTAAAATAGTGAAAGCTTCAGAAGTGAGGAGGAAAAGCCAAACAACCCAACAGAAAAAAGTGAGCAAAATCCATAAACAACCAATTCTAAGGAAATAAACTGGTGGTTGAGTTAAGCATATGAAATGATTCACGCTGTCACTCACAGAAAAAGAAATACAAATAAATGATACGGAATTGTCATTGCTCATGTGCCAGTTTGATGAAAATCTAAAGACATGGAGGTAGAGAATTTTGGCTAAATTGGAGAAATAGTCATTCTTGTACTTTTGGTAGGCACTCCAAATGGAGGGGTATTCGGTTATATCTAGAAATTATATACTCATGTGTCTTTTTCACAGAAATCTCATTTCTAGGATTGTAGCCTAAAATATGCTAGAAAATATGATATGACTTCTGTTCAAGATTATTCAGTGTGACATTTTTGAGAATCGCAAAAGAGTGAAACCAACCTTGATGTTTATCAGTTGAGAACGAGCTGAGTGACATATGGTGGGTGCATCATGTGATAGAATACATTGTGACTTTGAAAAAACAAAAAGAACGATCTTTATACATAGTCACATGGCTTGACAACCAAAGATATAGTTTAGTGCAAAGAGCTAAGGAAAAAAAAAATAAGTCACAGTTGCTTTTGTGAAAAAGAATTGAAAGTGTAAACACAGGACTAGAGAGATGGCTTAGCAGTTGGGTTGCTTGCCTACAAAGCCTAAGGACCCAAATTCAATTCCCCAGTAGCCACATAAAGCCCGATGCAAAGTGGAGCATGCATCTGGAGTTCATTTGCAACAGCTGGAGACCCTGGCACACCCATTATCTCCCCCTGCCTTGCTTGTAAATAAATAACAAAATAATTTTTTTAAAAGTATAAATATAATTAAATATATTTGAAAAAGAAAAAATGCACTAAAAGCTATTGGATATGTGAGAAGAAAGCAACAATCCAGGACAGAGGCTGAAATGAGGCTTTCTTTGTGTGTGTGTGTGTGTGTGTGTGTGTGTGTGTGTGTGTGTGTGTGTGTGTGTGTGTGTTATGATGCATATGAACCCAAGTGCATGTATATGTGAGCATGTGTGGAGGCTGGTGGAGAACAGTAGGTGCTGTCCCCTGCCACTCACCTGGGTATTTCCTTGAGATGGAGTCTCTCTGAACCTGGAGCTGTAGTTTACACAAGTCTCAGTGGCTCTCGGTTTCCACTGTTTGGAGTGGGTTAGGCCCCTGTACAGCATCTCTAGCTGTTTATACATACTAAACTATTCACATTGGTGCTGGGGAGTTGAACTCATATCTTCTCAGGCCTTCATGCGTGTGAGGCAAGTAGCTTAACTGCTGAGCCACCTCCCCGGCCCAGCTTCATTGAATAAGTTGGTTATATGGCTTTAATTTTGGAACATGTAAATGCCTCACATATTTATAGTTTTAAGTACAGTTTTTAAAAGATGAAAGCAAGTCCTAAAGATTGAAAAAGAGTATAAACATCTGTTAGTGACAGGAATACCAGGAATACTGAAAGAATATTTTTTCTCACACATTGGTGGTGTGAATTAAAACATTTTTTTTGGAGGCAACCTGCCTAGAAATAGCTGTTAAAATGGAGGTGTGTGCGTGTGTGTGTGTGTGTGTGTGTGTGTGTGTGTGTGTGTGTGGTTACCTAACAATTCCATTCCTGGGAATCTACAATAGAGAAGTAAAAACATCAAGAGGTATAAAGGCATTATATTTACTTTCAGCAAAGAAAAAAATAATCTGACGGTCAATTTTTAGGCTTTGATATTGATGATTGGCAAATGCATATTGTGTGCCTACTAGGAGACATTACACAGCTATAAAGAGATGAGCAGAGGGCTGAGGAGATGGGTCAGCTGTTAAAGGTGCTTGCTTGCAAAGTTCGATGGCTCAGGTTCGATTCTTCAGTACCCACATAAAGCCAGATGACAAAGTGGCACATGTGTTTGGAGTTTGCTTGCAGTGGCAGGAGACCTTGGTGGACCCATACACACACTCACTCTCTCTTTTTCAAATAAACAAATAAATATTAAAAGAAAAGCAAGAACTCTCCTAATAGATTAAGAGAAATTGCTAAGAATGTTTTGAATAAGACAAGACCTAGAAGAGTGTACAAACCATGAGTTGATGTTTATAAAATCAAGAGGCAAAGCCACGTCGATACGCATCTCTCTCTGCATGAAATTATATAATCGTGAGCAAACTATGAAGAGAAGCATTAAAAGTTGCCTATTAGATGTAGCTGTGGAGTTGGGGCGAATAGTGCCAGTAAGAAAATAATTATTTTTGAGGATTTCTGTGGAATCTGAGCAGTGAAGCAGGAGGATCATACAAAACTATGAGATCAAAGTTCTTTAAAATGAATGAAAGCACACCACGCACGGCACACACACAGTCTGGGTGTCACTTTCCCTGAAACTTACATGCATGTGTAACAAAACAGATCCACAGGCGAGAGCAGGAAAAGGTGCCTCCTCTGCTCTCAGGTCTGGAGTGAATAATTAACACAGGCCACAGCTTTGAAGAGAAAGAGGAGTCAGCCGGGAGAAGGGAGACTAAGAAATGGGCCATGACTGGGCTGGATGATGCTGAGGAAGGAAGGATGTGGAAGGCAGGAGGCCTGAGGAACAATGCTCCCCGGGGATGCTGAACTACACCTCTTGGCCCAGAGGCTCACTAACCACCATGCTCTTCTTCCATGGGGAAATTTTTCCTCTGGAATCAGGCAAAAATGGTTAGATTCTTCTCCTGTGACCTAGTGCCTTTGCAAACATCTCATTGTGCTACAATTACCTGCATTGCTTCCCCACAATTTGCTCATCTACTAAACTCTGCATTGACCTCCAAGTCTTCCAAGAAGACATTCCATAAATATGATCTGAATGAATAAGCTAACTAGACAAGGTGGGAAGCCAAGCTTTTTTTCCCTAAGGCCTTTGCTGGAATGAAGGGCATGTGTAATGGCAGCATGGAGATTCCACTGGAAGGTTCCAGAACTTTCTTCAGTTTTCCAGATAACCAGTGCTTCTTCTCAGTCCCGAGAAGTCAGGCTGTAGTGGACTCAGAGAGAGACACCCACTTCCTTCCCAGAGCTTTGGTCTGTGGTGCTGGACACAAACAGGCACCATGAGAACAACTAAACCCTTCACTCTCCCACTGGGTAAACTGAGGCACCAGAAAGGGCTAGACTATTAAGCTGAGAAATAAGTTTAGGGAATTGAGACAATAGTAAGTCATGGTGAATCTTTATCCCATTAGGGTCCTAAGAAGTGGCCTGTGCCATGGATCATTTTTTTTCATTTAAGTAAAGAAAGTTCTGGACTCTAGGAGGCTGAACACTCCCTCCCTGCTCTCCATCATCTTGACTTGGCTTGCTTCCCCCAATATTAACCTATATTATACATTTATGTGGCACAGGCTCTTTTAATGCCCACACCTAGCCCTCAACAGATGCTTATTCTTCATCACCATTTTATTCTATTCCTTATTGAAACCACCAGCTTTGGGCCTTAAATTACCCACGTCTGGTTTTAATTCATTTTAAAAATACTAAATCTATTCAACAGTTTTGAGTTATAGGAGCAGGGTGATAAAGTGTGTGCCTTTCCATTTCAGGGATCTATGTGCATAAATATCTCTAGGTAATAAAATCTTATAGTTTCATTCTTTTTCAAATGGTAAGTCCCCTATGTGAGATGGGAAGGCGAAGGAAAATGTTATGTTTTAATCATACAGTATTGCTTAACAATTTCAATGACTTTATCCCCTTATTATGAGGGGGTATGGATTTATTTCCTGCATATTTCTTTCCTTAATTCCCATGGTTTCGAAAACAGGAAGACATTTCTAATGCTAAAAGTAGAATAATGGCAAGAACTATCTTGGAACAAGCCATATGACACAGAGCACTTGAAAAAATACCCTTTGTAGGCATGGTTGGAGCATTACGTGACAGACTTCCTTGAAATAGAACTCACATAAGATATTAGGATCTGCAAATAAGGGCTGGTGAGCCATTCTTCTGCCTGGGATTGCCATGGGCAACCACTTGTATAAGTACAATTTATGTCATCTATTATTTGGACTAGAGCTCAATAAAAATCTTAATTCAGCAAGACTTTGGTATAGTTCCAATATCTATTATTAGATAGATCAATTTCTCTTGTTTAGAAATGTTTTATGTAGTAATTTTCCAAAATAGTTTTTAATAAATTATCTGTCTGACAGGTTTTTTTCACACCAAGATAATTAATTTTATATTTTCTCTCCATTATTAAATATTTTAAATATGCAAAGTCTGCTGGCATTTAGTACTGTCGATCACAGCAGTGCCAGAAAGCCTGTGGAATCTTGTTTTCAGAGATTTTGTTCACACACTTCCTTAATAGGGTATAATTTGCATAAAATAAGCTTAGATTGATTACATACTTCTGATAAGATTTTCTGTTTTACAAGATCGGAGTTGGAAGAAGACTTAGGTGTCACCACTGGCTGCTTGCTCACCCTCTGGTGAAGGGGCTGTCTGCCACCTTGAGCCCAGAACAATGTACCCAAATCAAGAGACAGTTTGTCAAAACCCGTTCACATGATAGAGATGCATACCATGACTATTAATTAACCTTGAACTTACCTGATCAGTAAGCTCCAAACAAAGAAATGGTCTGAAAAGAAAGGAAAGAAGGAGAGGTAACGGGAGGGAAGTAAGAGGAAGAAGAAAAGCTTTTGTAATTAATTCTTCATATTCCAAGCTTTAAAATTCTGGTGCAAGATAGGACATGGGAAAACATGTGAACTTGAGGTCACACATCACATATGGAAGTTATTTCTGCAGGGCTGCGGAGATGCTCAGAGGTTAGAAGTACTTGTTACACCAGATCTCAGATCCCCAGAACCCATGTAAATTTCCAAAGCACCTGTGGCAATGAAAGGTAGGGTCAAGAGAATCCCAATGCTTGAGATCTACTTCCTCTGGCATTCTCAGTGTTAAATAACAAAGAGACCCTGTCTCAAAGCAAGGTAGAAGGCAAAGACCGCCATGTCCTCTGAGCAGAACCCCCATATAAACACACATCATACACCTACACTTCACACAAACACACACACAGAGGAAGTGGTTCATTCAACAACCAAGATTAAGAAGAAAGTTCAAGCTCAAACCTTTCCTCTGCATGCTCATAAAACTCATTCTTTTAAGAATGTTTGTTCAACAAATATTTATCATCCACACAATAATGTCATTATATGTTTGACCAAAGAAGCAAAATAAAGAAAAAGTATGAGCTGCTACTACCCTTATAGAGCCTACTGTATACGAAAGGAGACTTGTATTAATCCCATGAACACACAAGGAAGTAGAATGTGAGCTGGGAAAAACTCAAAGGAGTTATAAACTGAAGTCAGTTGTGTAGTGATAATATCAAAATTAGAATTAAGACAAAGATGGTAGGTAGGTAGCTAGGGACTAATGGGTGGAAGCAAGATTAGAGCTGATCCCATCTCATCCAAGATGGCTACAAGTCACAAAGCCTCAGCAAGAGCTTCCAGCTTCTTCACTTTTTCCTAGGTTTCTTACACCTGCTCGATGGCTCTTCTTGAGTCAGCCACAGGGTCCACTTGCCTCTGATTAACCTAAGAAAATGGATCTCCCTCATCCTTCAGTTTTACCTTTTGCTTGACTGATTGTGCCCCAGTTAGCACCCTGACAGACAGGTGCCCTGCCCCTGGGGCCACTCAGGAAAATGCCTGCAGCTTCCAGTAGAGAAACTTCCAGAATCAGCTGAGAAAAGTGGGTGCTCTCCAGCAAATAGCCTCTTAGTGATGCAGAACTTTGTGTTTGGCTCAAGGGGTGCTTTTGGATCCAATTCTAATCCACAGGGTTCAAGACTGAGCCTGGTGATGGAGGACATTTATTTTGATATATTTATAAAGACAGTCCTACTAAGGGGCAAAAGCATAAATACAGACCATAGGTAATGAATTGTAATTTGGAGGGATTTGTATCACATCAAATGTATCCTCCGAGCAAGACTACTGTGTTTTTATGTATTAGATTTCTAACTAATGTAATTCAAGTTCGTTCAAAATATTATTATTACACAGTATACTCATTTTTACCTGTTTTAGAACTTACTGTCTCTGTGGTATTATCTGAGTTCTTTTCCTTGAGTATACATTTTTCTGCCCTGTGCCCACATCCACTGGCAATTCCCTTTCTAAAATCCCACCCTACCAAAGATGAGTGTATGAAGCTGTACGAAAAGGACACGGTCAGCGAAAAGGTGCAGATTAACGTCTGCAGAAATGTTAAAGGTTTGGTTTGCTTGCAAAACTAAAGTTTACTTAGAAATGCAAATTCTTCACCTTCAAAACTTAACTTGAAGAGGTAATAATACAACAAGCATGAAAGCATATATGTACATATACACACATGTATATCCGTATATCCACACAATATTCATCTTCTCCTTAATAAAGATAAATGTCCAGACTAGGTTTATGGGAGACGAGGCTAGAAAGACTCTTACACACACCCCTTATCTCCACAAGTCTAGATTGCACTGAGGGTTATAAAATATCTTTAGCAAGTGGAGCATTTTCGAAATGCATTCACCTTTAGCTATGTGAGGATTTATTGGTTTAGATAATAAGCCCTTTAGTAATAAAGAAACAGTTGAGCTGATTTAACCTCTAATTCTGCTGCTTGACTCTGGAATCCGTTTAACCAATGTTGTGTCTGTGAAGTGCCAGGGATGTACGTGGGCTCCATTATCTTCTTACCACCTCCTGATGCTCTCCTCTTATCTCCTGGCTTCCACCAGGCGTGCTCAGAACTGGTACGAGCTGGAAACAGACATAACTTCTAGAAATATTAAGATAAACTCATGGATGGCTGGACTGTGTCATGAGTTATCGAGAGAAGCCGGCATTGTCTGTTACCTCGTAGAATTTTTGTGGGTAAGATCAGAAGCCATAAACCATCAACACGCTGTCCTTCCAAATTGCTATCAGAGACTAAGGAGGGGGGGGCTGCATGGACTGATCTGATGAAGGAACATATTTATGACCTTTAAAATCACCTTCTATTTTTGAGAAAGGGAGCACACGCATAGTATCTTGAGTAGATTTGTTTTGGCAGTTTAGACGAAGTCCCCTGGGAGGAATCCCTCTTCATTACTGGACCAGGCAGGATGTGGTCTTGAAAGGTAAGGCTGCCAAAGCTGCCACATTGCAAACAAGGCGTTAGTCTAAAACATATCTGCAGAATCTACGTGAGGTGCTGACTGGGCAGCTCAATTTTCTGGTCGTAAACTTAAGAAGTCATTGGAAAGTTATCTGGTGGGTGCACACTAGTGCAAGATCCCACTCTATTTTTATATATATTTGATAATTTCCATAACAAAAAAGTTTAAAGTAATTGTTAGTAATGGCATCGTTGAAGAAAAGGGATGATAGAAATATGTGCTGGTCTCGGGAATTTGTAGCTAGGCCTGGTAGAGTTGATTCATATTTAACACATAACCATTTAGTGGGCCAAGAGTCAACTTGAATTTGGAATGTAGACATCACAGCTCTCAGTGCAATCTTGAGTAGGCCAAGTAGGGATGGCATAGAGTACTTGGACCAGCCGGGGTTCCTGCCAAGACCAGGAGAATCTTGAAAAGCAAGAGAAGTTCGTTGGCCACCACCCAGTGGGGTGGTAACCATGTCAATGCTAGGCTCGGGATAGAGACAGAGAGCCTGGTTGATCTCAGGCAAGAAATTAGGTCAACATCAGCAGAGACTTTTACCTGACTCTCCTTCCATACTGGAGTTTAGTACATTGTACTAGAATTTCCCCATTATATAGGAGGTATGGGAAACCTTTAGGGAATCAAGAACTCCCTGCCCAACACCACTGAATATTAAAGGAATTTGTTCCCTTTAAAGCATAGATTTTGGATGGATGGTTCTCCCCAGTTCTTCATTTCTGAGTATCATTAGAGATCTCACACAGACAATGGAGTTTTATGAATGAACAAGTATATGACTCCCACTTCTTTTCAAAGCTCAACTTAAGTCCAAGGTGCTCGATGGGAAAGATGGACTTCCACACTTTGATACTGTGATGTCTCCAATTCCTTTCTGTCTCTCTGTTGCATAAAACATGTATTTCAGACTGTTGCTGGCCATACTGACAAGAGCTGAAAATACCTTCCTAAGGTCAGTCATCATTTGATCTTGTCACATGCGTGCTTTCATTCATGAGTCCATCCACTCTACACTGACTTATGCTTATTGCTATCTCTAGGCAGAGTAACAGCTCCTAGGAATAAGATCCCAAATGAAATATAACTCTTACTTCCAAGTGCTTATGGGTTTGTTACAAGGATGTCTTTGGACAGTTTCATCATTATGAAAACAGGCTAAAAGGGTCCTTCTGTGGCTTGCACTGCTGGGTTGTTCATTGCAAATCTTCATCTCCAATAGATAACAAAACAGAACCTTTTGCCATCTCTGACCACCCTTGTCAGATTTTCTATTTTCTTTTTCAGGTGGCTAAGAAAATTTTTACAACTTAGTCTGGATGAGGTCATAGATGATACAACCCATCAGCAGAGGACAGGATCCCAAGCCTGGAAAACTAGACTGTCCTGACCTGCCTTTAATCAAATATTTTCTGGTTCCTTAAACCATAATGGAACTGTATAAGTATATTTTCTTTTTTCTTTCATTCCTTCTTTTTTATCCAATAGGCTCAGATTTCTCTGTACCATTCACATGTGATTTTTCTGCAGTGTGCTGTGTCCTTCATGACAAGAAGCATTGTCTAAAAAAGCTGCAGATGGAAGCAGAGACAGTTTTATCTAGAGAACTAAATATACTCCCAGAAGAGTATTTATCCAGAACTGTCTTCCAATCATTTACAGCTGGGAAGCAGTGGCACTTACTCATTCTTCAGCAAATAGAGACACTGTGAGTCACATAGAAGGTTAGAAACATTCTCTGGGACAATTTGCCTCTTTAAAGAACCAGAGTGAACTATCTCTCATAATTTGACAAAACCACTCAAACTTTTAGGTCAGTGAGCTTTTTGCTTTTCAGTTTTTTTTTTTTTCTTGTTAGTAACTTCATTGCCCTCTTCAAGGAGCTTTCAGTGAAATCCCACAGTGGAGGGAAGTGTGTAACATTGATATGGAAAAAACAATCATCTATGTATTTTTTGGATCTTTTCTTTTAAGGAATAATAAAGGCAGGTGTTTTCATTTCACAATCATAGCCTTTTATCTCAGCCAGTGACCTTAGGTTTGTTTTTCCTTTTGATAATCATCTCTTTGTATTCACCTGGAACACTGGGTTATAGGAATAATAATAATAGCAGCAATCACAGCCATTTCCTTGTTTCCTCCTATAAGCTGGGCAGTGTGTGAGCCACATGACATATACTCCTCTTCGAAATCCTTTCTGTCATCCTGGCAAGGTCAGTATTGTGACCACGGCTTTCCACATCCTGAAACGGAGGCACAGAGAAGTTCAGAACACTGCTCAGGACTCCATAGCTTCTTCATATTAACTTATGTGTCTAAGATTCATGGCCATCAAAATCCCTTGTTGTCTGTGTCTTGAAATATCCTTTTAATATAAAGTATGCCCATTTGGAGCTGTAGAACACAGAACTCAAGAATAATGTGAACAAGAATGGAAATAGGGAATACCAAAAGGTTAGGAAGACTGTCTACTTTTTCTGAATTCCCCTTTCTTATTCTAAATACAAATATTTTTGAAGGTTTTTTTTTTTTTGAGGCAAGGTCTTACACTAGCCTAGAATGGCCTTGAACTCACAGTAATCCTCCTACCTTAGCCTTCTGAAAGCTGGGATTATAGGTGTGAAACACCACTCTGGGCTTTTTAAGAATATATATTAAGATATATATATCTTAAAAATAAATATATATATATCTTACAGAGGCATGTTTGTGCTTTTTAATTTTTCCCTTGACTTGACCATCGAATAGGCTCTGGTGCCATGGAGCAATGGTGGGTATGGGAGGCATCTGGGAGATATCTTATTATTCCTTCCTTCCTTCATTCATTCATTTTCTTATTCTTATAAATATATGAATAGATGAATGGGAATTCCAGGGCCTCCTACCACTGCAGACAAATTACAGATATATGTGCCACTTTGTACATCTGGCTTTAGGTGGGTACTGGGAAATTGAACCTAGACCAGCAGGTTTTGTATGCAAGCACCTTTAACCACTGAACCATCTCTCCATCCCTTTAAGACATTTCTAAATACAAATCACAATATCTCTGTTGACTTAGGAAAAGTTCAATAAACACTAGATCTCTTTCCTTCTCATAATAATTTATGCAAATAAATTATTTTGGGACTCTGCTGAGAGGCACAGAGGACACAGGGTTAAAGGAAAGTAGAGACTGGCCTGAAGCCCTGATTATCTCATACTGAGAAGGGCAGGAGTTTGGCTGTCTCGTTTCCTCCCTAACCTCCAGCCACCTGTTGGGCCCCAGCAAACCCTGATAAGCCCAGGTACTTCAAGGCCTGAGTTTATTGAAGTTCACATAATTCAGCTATAAGGTGACAAAAAGGCCCAGGCAACAAGAAAGTCACTCTAGCTTATCTATACAGCTGGACCGTAATAATCCTTTCATGAGACATCCACCACAGGCCACCCTGCCCCTGCCAATCCCCTTGCCACTTATGCTCCTGCCTCTCCTTTCCCTCCTAAATAAAACATCCTCCTCAACCTAATAAATGAGCTGCTCACTGCAACTGACCCCCGGGAGTTCTTCCTCTTATTGCTTACTGCTGTCCCAAGACTCTATCCATACAACTCCATGGATGAACAGGGAGTTGAAGTACATAGCGACTCCCTAAGTAATCCATGGATCGAAACCTGGCACCCAACATGGGTCTGTCCATCGGCTGGATAGCAGGTACTCTGGGATACCCAGGGGAAGGTGAGCCTCCCTCCCCATGAGGGACATCAGCCCTGGGGGGAATCTGGGGTCTTGCCTCCACACTCTGAGGGCTGGCAGATATTTATCTTTCCTTTATTTTTGGTCCCTGCCATCAAGAGGACTCTTCAAAGGCAAAAGAGCAACTGAGATCTCTTGGCTGAGTCTACTCTACAGCAGAGAAGGAAAGCTCTTAGCTGGATGAATTGACCCTGATAGCCTGTCCGGGTGTTGGATGTGACCTTGTATCTTAATCTCTCTTTTCACTAAACCTGGGTATGCATTGACCACTTGAAAGCCATTAGGGTAGTCGTCGGTTTTCTGAAGTTTGCGGTTAGGTTACGTCTGAGTCTTTGGGGAAATCCCTCATGGTGCTGGCCATCACAAGAAAGTTGTTGTCTGACTTTGGCATTTCCACATCTTTTCAATCATGGGGAATTTCATGCCCCACCAGAAGAAATCCCAAATGAAGAGGTTAAGGTCACTTCTCACGTCATGGGGACTTAACCTCTCCAAGAAGGAGGCTACTTCCTTCTGGAAGGAGGTCTTCCATATATCCACCTGGATGACTTCTAGTGACCCCTATGATATAGAGGTATGGACCTGTGTGGCTTATTTAGCTAGAAACAAAGAAATTCAGGAAGGAACACACCCTTCCCTTCCCATTCTCTCAATAATAACAGTGATCAGACAATGTGTAAGTCCTCCTAAAATGGAGACTGATCCTAAATTACAAAATAAAACTAATTTTGATGAAAAAACGTTCTGAGGATCACCTAATGACAGACCTTAGCTTCCTAAAAAAGGCCATTGAGAAAATTCACAAAATACTTGTGATTCCCGAGTCTCTAGTCCCAGCTACACAGCCTTCACCGCCTCTAGAGTCCTGCTCCTCAGAAACATCCTCCAGCATTCTGGATGAGGGTGAGGGTGGTGACTCTCTAGTGCCTGTGTCTATCTATCCACCTCTGCCAAAAGAACCCCTGCCTTTGCTGCCGTATATCCCTATGGCACCTGAGGAACTAAAAATCAAACAAATCTCCTCCCCTTTACCGCCCACCTAATGCTTCCAATTGCTTCCTATGTGTTTCCCCTGATCATCCACTGTTGACTATGGTCCTCATCAATGCTACCCTTGAACATTCCATGGCTAAAAAAAATATAATCCTCAGCCCCACTTCATAGACATCCCTCTGTTTGATTCTAGTCAGGGCATGCCTCTTTGCTGGTCCAATTGTGGTTGGTCCAAACCAACCACAGCTAACTGCCTCCTCAATATTTCTATAACCAGGACCACCTGCGTCAAGATGCTCACTCTCTTGTGGTGCAGAAGGATAGCCGCCCCATGTATGAATAACTCCGCTCCCCAATTCTGACTGTTCCACAGGTGTACCTATATGAAGAAAAAGAAACGGCTTACATGCTTTGCCCATGACACCCAAGAGAAATCTTCATCCCCCTGATGGGGGGCCTCAGCATAACATTGTCTCTGGGAGCCTCCAGTGTATCAGGGACAGCTCTGGTCCAAACTCATCACTTCTCAAGGGATTTCGGGGACAATCAGGCGATGGTTTCTACTACTAACAATCTTGAGTTTCTTCAGAAACAACTAACTCCCTCGTGGGTATAGTGCTTCAAAATTGCTGAGCACTAGACATCATAGTGGCTGTACAAGGGGGGACATGTGTTAAACTTGGGTTAGAATGTTGTTTTTATGTCAATGAGAATTATACTGTTAAACAAAATGTAAAATCCCTAAAAAAGCTCCACAAGGAGCTAATTGACTGATATGCTCTGGATGCCCCCACCCCTTGGCTCTCTAACCCTTTGATTTCCTGGCTCCCCCCACTCCTCATCCCTCTCCTTGCAGAAGGGACCCTGCTACTCATAGCTCCCTGCATCATCCAGTTTCTCTAATGACAAATAACTAATATTGCTTGGATCACAACCAACCAAGTCTTAGTACAGTATCAAACCTTGCCTAAAACAGCAGAGGATTGTGATATCACTGCTCTATTACAAAAACAAAAAGGGGGAGCTGTGGGACCCTGCTGATTGTCATGGAGGACACAGGGTTAAAAGAAGACTGGCCTGAAACTCCAAATGTCTCATCCTGAGACAGGCAGGAGTTTGGCTGTCTCCTTTCCTCCCTAACTTCCAGCCACCTGTTGGGCCACAGAAAACCCTGATAAGCCCAGGGACTTCAAGGCCTGAGTTTGCTGGAGTTCATATAATTCAGCTATAAAGTGATAACAAGGCCCAGGCAACAAAAAGTCCCTTTAGCTTATCTATGCAGCTGGCCCCTAACAATCCTTTCATGAGACAGACATTCACAGACCTCTCTGCCTCTGCCAATCTCCTTGTCACTTATGCCCCTGCCTCTCCTTTTCCTCCTAAATAAAAACACCCTCCCCAACCTAATAAACAAGTTGTTCACTGCAACTGTCCCCCAAGAGTTCTTCCTCTTATTGGCTCACTGCTGTCCCAAGACTCTGTCCACACAGCTCCGTGGGTTAATAGGGAGTTGAAGTGTGCAGAGACTCCCTCAGTAATCCACGGACCCACAAACTGTATGTGTATTTTTCCATAAAATCACAGTGAGCAAGCTGACCAATGCTGCATCTCTGGGGGAGAATTCCAGACCCCTAACTGCAGCCACTGGCTTAGAGAAGATCACCCGACTGCAGCTGGCCCAATCACAGTGCTCCCCAGTGTGATTTTCAGATCCAATTAGGCAGGATGTATGCCTCTTTCCTTGGACCTCATGAGAAGTAACTGCAGAAATGATCTTTTTTTTTCCATGCAGTATGAGGATGGATGTGGCCAATGAAGTCACAAATACAAGGTTCAGAGTTAGAACAAAAATGAGAGAAAGACTTAGAGTTCTGATGTTTTTAGCCCCACTAAAGCTTTCACTAAAACTATCTTTCTCCATTTCCATTAAATCTGGAAAATTTTGTTAATTCTTTCACTCCAGTTGCCTCACCATTAAGTGGACAGTATTTTTTAAATACTCTGAATAACTTGAGGTTTGTCCATCTAGTCTGTCTGACATGCAGTTCAGGGAATAACTGAAAATATAGAATTCTGGAGCATTGCTTCAAAATAAGTTAAGTGTGGGGCAGAAGAAGGGTGGGGCAGGGTTGCCTCTGTGTTTGCAGCTATGATAGGTATATGGAGACTTATATTCTTCTGCTTAGGTTTTTGTATGCCCTAAAATTTTTCACAGTAGAAAATGCAACCGAGCAAACAGAAACCAGTATAAAACCCCACAGACCTGTCCACATAGCTGAGTTTCACATCCTGAGAAGCAAGTGTGCCATGGAGCAGCTCTTGGTGGGTAGAAAGAGGAGAGCTCTTTAGTGTTTGCAGGAAGAAACTGAAAAAAGAAGGAGTGAAAGGTACCACCCAGCTCCCTCTCTGAGCAAAAACTAGAAGGGGTGGGAAGAGTCAATGTTAATACTCAAGCAACAGATTTGTAAGGAAGGGGTTTGTCTGAGATCATATCCCCAACAAAGTCACAAGGACTTCAGTCTCTGGGCCTCCAAGGAAGTCTAATTCAGAAGTGTTTGTGTTTTTCAATTTTCCCTGTGACTTGAAGCATCAAATGTCTTCTGCTGCCATGGAGTAATGTGGCTATGGGAGGCAGCTGGGAGATATCTTCTCATTCATTCATTCATTCATTTGCTAATTTATTTATTTCTTCACTTCCCCATTCATTTAGGTAACATTATCTGAGTCAAATATGCTAATGCAATGCCTGG
Organism: Zapus hudsonius; assembly: GCA_004024765.1. Classification (NCBI taxonomy): domain Eukaryota; kingdom Metazoa; phylum Chordata; class Mammalia; order Rodentia; family Dipodidae; genus Zapus; species Zapus hudsonius. The sequence goes on along the minus strand of PVHP010010089.1, from coordinate 13,968 downwards.
AAAATACGGGTGCTCGGTAAATATTTCTAGAAACAAAGAATGGATGAAGGGAGAAGCTATAATAAAGAAACACCTTTAATTGTGCAACTCTTTTGACATTATATCAATATTTAATCTGCTACATTTAGAGCCTGCAAAAATCTCTGTTGTAAATTCCATCTTGAAGGCCACAGCGACTTGGTCAGGAAAATATTACCATTGAAGTTTTACATCGACATCCACAGCTTGAAATTTGTTCTAAGTGACAGAGTTTGAAACTCTGGAATCAAGTTTTCTAGCTTTGAGTGACAAGGATGTCAGAAAGATGGAAATTAATCTTTCAAAATAAGGTTTGTGCTTGTCGAAATGAAAACCTTTTTTTTCTGGGTGGGGAAGCTCTCTCAATATGATGAATGCATGATGTCAATTTAATTGCCTTAGTAATTTTAATAGCAGTTATTTTTAAAGGATATTGCAAACATTTTTTATATTTGATTGATAAAGGTATGCATTGACTATTATGTATTTTCTCATAATATATAAGTCCTATGATCATTAATGCCTGTATAACATTCATTCAAATTATAGCTGTTTTCTGAGGACCTACTAAGTATGAGCTATTATGTCCTACAAAAAAAGAATGAGAAGGTATGGGTTATTGCTTCAAAAAATTAATATACTCATAGAATAGAGAAATGGTATAATTTTTGGATTCTATATGATTAAGTTAATTACTTTAATAATAAATGAGGAGATATGTCATGGTTTGATCCAGGTGTCCCCCACAAATGAATGTGTTCTGAATGCTCCAACCCCAGCTGATGCAGGTTGAGTATTAGAACCTTGTTGGGGCTGGGCTTACGGGGGTTATAAACCAGCTTCCCCTTGCTAGTGTTTAACACACCTTTTTGCCACTGTGTGCAGTGCTGTGGTGGAGGTGATATCCACTCTCTGCTCATGCTATCATTTTACCTGCCATCATGGAGTTTCCCCTTGTGTGCATAAGCCAAAATAAACCCATTCCTCCAAAAGCTGCATTTGGTTGGGTTCTTTTTTGCAGCATCAAGAGAAAGCTGGCTGATACTAAGTTGATACATTTGTTGCTGCTAGAACCTCACTTTCCTGGCTTTGGCCTTTTGGAACTGATTTTCAGGAGGAATATGGAAGGATTTGAAATCTCTGCCTAAGAGAAGCCTTGCAGTGCTGTAAGTACAACTTCATGGATTCTGGTCAGAGTTGGAAAGACCTGAATGCAATGAGAACTATGGACTGTGAGGTTTGGCTTATGTAGGTGAGAAAGAACTTTGTTGGGACTGTGCCAGAAGCAGTTTGCATGAGAGGTTTGCTGCATTCTGCCTGCCTGTGTCCTGAGCTTGGGCAGGATTCTTTACATGGAAATGGACAAGTGTGAGCAGATGGATATGGCACAGAAAGAAAAGCCCATTCAGCTGCAATTGTTTGAGAGATTACAACCATTGAGATTGGGCTAACTGATCTGTATTGGGACAGCAGGAAGAATGTGGACTCTTTTGAAGTAAGGGGCCTAAATGCTTTGTTCCCCCTGGATTACTAAATTGGCAGCCTACCTGGTACTATGGAGTATAACAAATGCAGGAAGAGAGGATCATTGGATTTGCAACATGGTTTTGTTTTGGAAAAATGGCCATGGGCAGTGTGAAGCAGGTGTGTTGGATTGCCTCTGTGTGTGTGGGGGGTGTCTGATGGAGCCATGGGATGAACCATGGGTAGCAGTGGAGGCCCAGTGAAACGCCAGGGCTATGGATGGCTGCCAAGGAGAGCTTCCAGCACCAGAAGTTTTCCCGGACTGTGAGGGGTGCAATCAGATCTCAAGAGACTTGTTGTTGTTTAGAATTATGGAACTTGGAGTTGATGTTGCCCTGCTTGTTTTAAATCTTGTATTGGTTTGATCTGTTTTTGTCATGCCTACTGCTGTCTTTTGCAATGTGCATGTTCTGTGTCATTTTGGGTTTGCTTTTTGGTATTATGACTAAGTTGAAAGAAAAACTGTGAGGAATTATGGAGTTGAGCTGAATGCATTGTATTTTACATCTTGTTTGATTATTAGTTTGTGGGGACCAGGGATGGACTGTCATGGTTTGATCCAAGTGTCCCCCACAAACAAATGTGTTCTGAATGCTCAATCCCAGCTGATGGCAGTTCGGGAATTAGAACCTCGCTGGAGCTGTGCTGTTGAGGGCGGGCTTATGGGGCTATAAGCCAGCTTCCCCTTGCCAGTGTTTGGCACACCTTCCTACCACTGTTTGCAGTGCTGTGGTGGAGGTGAAGTCCACACTCTGCTCATGCCATCATTTTCCCTGCCATGATGGAGTCTCCCCTCCAGTCCGTAAGCCAAATAAACCCATTTCTCCACAAGCCGCTTTTGGTTGGGTTCTTCATTGCAGCAACAAGAGAAAGCTGACTACAAGATCATCATAATTTATGTGCTGGGTCCTGCCACGTGTCCATTGCCCCACCACATTCTTCTCACCCAACTGCACTCCTGCAGGATGGCCCATGGAAGTGCTTCTTCATTCCAGTGTTTCTCCCTGTCTCCAATCAAGAGAAGGTAAATATACCCAGAGCAAAGGAAGTCTTAGGGACCACTGACATTTGTCACCCAAATGTTACAGATATATCCAGTCTCCAGACAGCTTTATCCTTAAAAAATCAAAACAAATAAGGAAAGTTCTAATTTTAGAACACTCAGATTTATAGTAAAGAATGACTATGGTAGTATGACATTTTTGGGTATTTGAATGAACCAGTGTATCATTATTTGTTGATGTTCATATTTTATTCAGATTTCCTTACTTTTAGCCTTACTCTTTTTTCTACAAATGAAGATATTCTGGACTTGAGCAAAATGTAGGGAAGGAATGGAAACACCAAGTCATAAGAGTTAAACTGGCTACTGGGTGATGGAATCCGCCCACTAAAGCTTTCCACAGGGCCAGATGGGGTGTTCTGTTTTTGGCCCTTTGCCCCCAATTCCATTTGAAGACCGCTGGTTGATTCCTTTTCAAGGTTTTCCAGCTTGAAATAATCAAAATACTTCATTAAGACCATTTTCCCTCAGAATGAATTCAAACCTACCCCTCAAGTGAAATAGAAACATCGTGTTGAAATGATTTCACTGGTCCACTCCCTTTCAATCATCCTATCAAACCAGTGGAGACAGAGAATAGATTTACCCTGACTTTTCTCAGCCCTTTGAGATCTTTCCTCCACACTGTGCTGACTCAGAAATGTCCTCGGCTGTCCAGTTTGACATTGCAGGGTTCAATAGCTTTTCCCAACCTCAAAGAAGTAAGAACTGTACCAAAGAAGAAAATGAAAGTAGCCACCATGGATCACATACCCTCTATTGCAAACATTAACTGTGTCTTAGCTGGTAAGCTCTGCTGGACCTTTTGGATGGTTCAAGGTTGCTTTCTCCACCTCTTGTGAAGGAACAAGAAGGGGCCACAAGCAGGTGCCAGAATTGGCATCTGTGAAAACACTGTCATGGAAACATCAGTTTAATCTCTTATGTCTGTCTTGGATTATTCTGTAAATACTCACAGGTCCTCAGTCCCTGATGGGGTCTTAGTGTGCTGTTCTTTGTTCATCCACGGCCACCATGTTTGGACCCTTGTTGTCTGTCCTGACCTGAATCTGGGTATGTTTTCAATCTTACCAAATCATTTGTTTCCCCTGAAACCCCAGGGGAATATTTATGTTTAGATGAATGTTTCTGTTTTAATTTTAGTTAGAATTCATGAATACGCTATTCCCTTTCTGATGGGATATCAATACACCATCTGACTTATATTTAAGTTTGAAAATGCACTTTTAGACCAGGCTGAGTTCTGGTGATATAGGAGATTCTGCTGAACATTAGGAAGGAAAAATTATTATAAAAAGGTAAACAAATAACTTGAATTTTAAAAGTGTAGAAAAATTATAGCAAATACTATACATGACCAATAAATGTATAAAATAAGTCCAAGGACAGTAGTCATTGGGCCAATGCAAACTAAAACTGCAAGGAGGAATTCAAGGCCAGCCTGGGCAATTCAGTGAGATTTAGTGAGTCTCCCATCTCAAAATAAAAGTGATGATAATATAACTCAGTGCCAGAGTATTTGCTTAATATACACATAACCTAAATTTAATCCCCAGGCTTCAAACAAACACACAAAACAGCCACCCCCAAGAGACACCAGTATATACTTTCTAGAATTGCTAAACCCAAAAGCCCAACCACCCAAGCATAACAAGGTTGTGGAACTATTCCTTAGTATTTACCCAAGAGAAATGGAAACATATGTTCACACAAATATACGTAGATGCTGACTCATAGTTGTTTTATTGATGAGTCAAAACCGGGAAACCACCTAACTGATGAAGGGATAAATGCCTCATGATTCAGTTCTACAACAAAAGAGAACTCAGCAATAAAACAAAATGAGCTACTGATACATGAACAGCATGGCTCTATCTCAGGAGGATTATGTGAAGTGAAAGAAACCAGACATAGAAGACCATATATGAAAGGATTCCACTTATGGGAAGTTATAGAAATGCAAAAATATAGTGACTGAACCCAGAGCAACTTCCAGGACTGAGGATTAGGAGAAGAGAATGCCTTTGGGGAAGAGAGGTGCTGGGGAATGATGAAACATACTAATGGTCACATATTTGGCTATATGTATTTGTCAAAATGTACACTTTATTGAGTAAATTTATCATTTTATGCTTTGAAGAAATGGTATATATTTTTCTTTAATAAGAATTATGAAATATACCTTATGTCTCTTTGGCCTTACTTAGAGAAAGCTCAAAGCTAAATTACTGTTGAATCATAGTAACAAAGAATGCCCTTTGGATTGTAATTATTTTTGCAAGATGTGTGCATGTGTGTATGAGGGGGTTTCATTCGTGTGTGTGTGTGCATGTCTGTTTGAGGGGTTTGCATTTGTGTGTGCATGTATTTGTATATGAGGGGGTTTATTCCCATGTGCATCCACGTGCATATGGGGGGGTTCATCCACATGTGTACATGTGGAGGTCAAAGGTTGATATCCCATGTCTTCCTCAGGGTCTCTCACTTTGAACCCAGAACTCACCATTTGGCTAGTTCAGCTAGACAGCTTGCTTTAGGGATTCCCCTATCTCTGTATTCTGGGCTCTGGGATGACAAGAGGGCTGCCATGCCTGGCTGGAATTTATGTGGGTGTTTGAGATCCAAACTTGTGTTTTCACACTTGCATGACAAGTACTTTACCCACTGAGCCATCTCCCCAGATCCAGCAATGCACTTTCTATAGATGTAGTTGACATTCTTTACTGAATTTGTGATCTTTTCTTATGAGACTAAAGAACATTTTTAGGAACTGGCAGAACCCAAAGTTAGGAGATGAGCAATTAAGAGGATAGGACAAAAATGTCTGGGTTTGTGACTAATTCAAATTGTCTCTCTCTGCTGCCAGACAGGTCCAAGGTCAAGTTAGTCTCTGTTATGACAAGGCTATTGATGGTTAGATTGCTCCAAAACTGAGTTTCCACAGACATTTGTTTATAAAGGAAAACTGTTTAACTGTGAATAATCTTAAAATTATAGCTGAATATAGAACACCTTACTGACAATGCTTCATTAGGTTAGGCACTTACAGTGTGCTAAAATACATTTTATAAGGTTGAGTGATATTTCTTTTACCAAGTGTGGATGTAGTTCACCCATTTATTATTATTTATTTATCTGCAAGCAGTGAGAGGTAGAAGAGACACACAGAGAGAATGGGCATGTCAGGGCCTCCAGACACTGCAAACATACTCCAGATGCACGTGTCACTTTGTGCATCTGGCCCTACATGAGTACTGAGGAATCAAACTCCAGTCATGCTTTGAGGGCAAGAACCTTAACAGCTGAGCCATCTCTCCAGCCCCTACATTACCCCTTTAGAAAGAGGCTCCAGAGCAAGGCTGTTTACAAGGTTTGTCCACTCTGGAAGTGGAGTCTGTCTCCATCAAGGAGTGTCCATCCGTCAATGCATCTCAGGTCCTCATATGTACTGATATTTGGGACTTTCCTCTGGAGGATCAAGATGGATATAACTGCAGGGTGTCCTGTGAGTGACCTGCATCTCTACTATGGGAGGAGAAAACAATATACAGTGATGACCAGAAATAGTTATTGCCCGAATGATACAGGGTCTAAAAGAGTCTCTTCAACTATTTTTCATCTCTTTTGTGTGGTGGAGTGAGTGAACATTTGGCCGGCAGAATGGAGAGAAGAGCATCTGTTCTGGTCGCCTTACCTTCTTTCCTCCCAGTCTTCAAAGCTCCCCTTTTCCATCAGCCACATGCTTGTCTGCTGTCATCGGGGATGACATGATGACGTTTTATAATTAAAATCTTCATTATAATTTTTTGGATTATTTTACTGTTTGCACAATGGTGCAAAGCTCAAATACAGACACTATCAGATGACTTGAGTGGAAGCTTTACTTTTTTTAGCCTGTAGAAAACAGGCTTCCCCTTTCCTCAGTCACCAACCTCGTTGTGCCCTCCTCTGGATCTGTCACTGTAGGCTTTTCTTTGGTGACACACCTGTCATTCTGCTGTAATAAGAAGGGTTATCATCGTTTCCCAGGACTGAGGAATATGTCAGGTTTGGATTGGGATCTGTCTCATGTATCATTTTCTGCCATGGGTCATTGCAACATTATGTCAACATTGTACCCTGCAGCAGATGTTTGGGGATTCCAGCTTAACCCTGGAGACAAGCTAAAAGCAGTCTTCAGTGATATGGTAACAATTTCATAGCACCTCTTAGACCTAAATGGAAAAGAATTAGAAGGAAAAAGATGGCCTGGAGGTCAGGCCATTCTAGCACTATCTTCTCTCCAGCCCCAAGTTCACCGTTTGGGCAGTGACAGGGGGGGCATGAAGCTTTGTCTTTTAAGCAACATGTACCCATAGGGAGTGTGGGGAGCAAGCCTTTCCATTTTCTCTTACAGTTGTGATGGGTTGCGTATAAAGTGTGTCCCATAGCCTCATGTATGAGTGGGTAAGCCTCACACTTCACCCCCAACTGGTGGCAGTTTGGGAGGGGGGCCTTGCTGGAGGAGTGGTATCACTGGGGAAAGGCCTTCAGGTTTGTTAGCCCAGCTCACTGGGTGTTCAGGGCTAGCTCACTCAGGTTACTTCCTTCCCTTGCTGCTGTGTGCTCAGTTGCCCACTCTGCCATGTTTTCCTCACCTTGAAGAAACTTCCCCTCAAAACTGTAAACCTGAAAGAGAGCCTTTCCTCCCTTCTGCTGCTTCTGGTTGAATGTTTTGTCCCAGCAACAAGAAGGTAACTGCTACACGAATTACATCAAATTTTGTTTGCTCTAAGAAAATGGTTCATACATTTCAGCATGTAGGCGATCATCTGGTGGTTTATTAGGATGTAGATTATTTTAGATTTCCCTGTGAAAGCAGATTACTTTAGATTAACCTGTGAAAGCAGATTATTTTAGATTGCCCCATTCTGGGTCCGTGGGTTGCTTAGGGGGTTGCAGCGCGCATCAACTCCCCGTTCACCCACGGGAGCTGGGTGAGCAGCGGCTTGGAATAGCCGTGAGCCGAACGAGAGATGAGACCCTTGGGAGAACGCGGCATTGGGCAGATCTCATTTTATTGGTAGATTGCAGCTGTTTTTATAGAGAAAAGTCAGAGGTAGAAGCATAGGAAGCAAGATCTGTGAGAGAATGGTGATGTCAGCAGAGGAAATGAAACCTTATTGTTTGTTATTTTCAGTTAGGCTAAGTTAGGCTTTGATCTGCTTATCTTATCTTATGGCCTGCCTAGGGGCTTTGGAGTTTTCAGGATTGCTAAGATTTACAGGGGCCCCCGGAATTTGCCTCAACTTCCTTCAGAAGGAGACTGTCCCAGAAGCCTGCCAGACTCAGCAAAACCCTACTTCCTCCATGCCTCATTAGCAGAGTACCACACCCCATGAATATAGATTATTTTAGATTTTTTAAAATAAATTTGGATCCAGAGTTTTTAAGTGAGGCCTGAGGGTTTGAGTTTTTATATTCTTTAGGAAACTGACTACACTAAGAGAGGAAGTGAGTCTAGTAGACCAAATGTATTTGAGAATCTGAAGTGACCAAAGATCAAATCACAAGATCAGCGTTGGATAACAGTGACATTTTAAGGGTTGGTATAAACACAAATGGAAGCAAGAAATTACAAAAGGTACTTGGTTCCATTCATATCTAATGGGAGCCACACCCAGGAGTCTATACTTGTACAAACATTCCCAGTGATCCCTAAGCATGTTGATTTTTTTTTAATTTCACACATGTGTGATGCATGTGAGTGTGTGTGTGTGTGTGTGTGTGTGTGCATGCACACGTGGAGATCTGAGGACAAGCTCAGGTGTTTGGCTTTTCCTTCCATACACTTGAGACAGGGTCTCCCTTACCCTTATTTTGCTTTGTCTACTTTGTGTGCAGCAGTCAAGCTGGCTGACAAGCTTCCAGATTCTTCCAGCTCTACCTCCCATTGCTGTAATCCTTTGGCATTACAGACACCAGTGCCACTTTGCATCTAGCTTGACATGGGTGCTGGGGAATTGAACTTGGGCTGGCAGGCTGTCAAGCAAGTGCCTTTAACCACTGAACCATCTCCCCATCCCCAGAATGTTGAAATTTGAAGACCTTCTATTCAGCCAGTGGCATCGTCATTGACCAGGGCTATCCATAGTAAAGGACAAGGTGTGATGGTTGATCTCTATTGCTGACTGAACCCAGAATCACTTAGGAGACAAATCTTTGGTCAAGACTATGAAAGATTTTCTAGAATAAATTAATTGCGGTGAGAAGACCGACCCTAAGCCTGGGCAGTACCATTTCCTGGACTGAGACCTCAGACTGAATAAAAAGGAGAAAGTGAACTGAGCACCGGCTTCCCTTTGACTCTTTCTTTTTTCTGTGTGGATGCAGTGTGGACAGCCTTCTCGACCTCATTCCACCAGGACTTCCCACCATGATGGACTGTAACCTCTTGAACTGTGAACCAAAATCAACCCCTTCTTCCTTAAGTTGCTTCTTGTTAGGTCTTTTGTCAGAGCAACGAGAAAAGTAACTAACACATGGCAAGGAAGCGTCTAGCAAAATTTGGAGCCAACAGCCATGACTTAATTAAGATTCAGATCTCATCTCTCTTCCTAAAATCCATGGCCAGGAATTATCTCTGCATAAGGAAAAGGATGGCTGAGACTAACTGGAGTCTGAGATTTGGCTCGTGTGGTTTTCTTTCACTGTTTTAAATCGCATAAATTATGTCTCATGGATTAACCCCAGCAGTTGCTCTGTTGGTAAGAACACAGAGCCAAGAATGTACTCTTTTCTTCTTCCACTTTGATATCTTAATGGAATGAATGTGATATTATTTATCAACTGTAAGCTTGATGGAATACATCATATAAATCATCTCAAATGTTATTTGCCACCTGCCTGCCTGTTCTGAGATGCATGCTGGCTTAATTAATCTAATTAGTCAATGCGCAGATCAGGAGAGCATTTACAGCTTCTCTGGTATCATAAATAAACTAGTTTTGTTTTCATACGCCAAACAATTCATTTTAAAGATGGATACTAGTAGGGATCCCAGAGAGCTGACCTCTATTACAGTAAAACATGGAATAATGATGACGGGGTTTTCTTTTTGTTCTCTGCGCCCTCCATTAACCTTCTATTAAAACACTCCTTTGTGGGGGAGGTAAGGGGGGGCTGAGGTGGCACATGGCAGAAATGTCATGCCCTCCCACCTCCAGAGGCTTACCTGCCTAAGAATTGAGCTTACCTAGCTTAATCCTTGTGCTTGAAAGAAAGACACACAAGGTTGCTTCAGGACAAGCATGCGCACAGACCCTGGGGGCTCTCAAGCAGAAGTCCACAGGGCTGGCTGACGCCAAATCCCAAAGACAGAAAAGAGTCAAGGTAGCAAGAGAGGAGAGGGGCTGAGCACTATCAGCAAGCTATATGTGGTGAATAAGCTATGTTTTATTGACCACCCATGGCCATGTGGTACAGGCATGCTGGCTGTGTGGTCCCTGAGTCTGGGATCACAGATACCTTAGAGCAATGGAATCATGCAACATGGTGTAGTGGCGTGGTTGATGCCCTAAGTCCACCGTTAAATTAGTCTGCATTTAATATACTATTTTCTTCTCTGTGTATGCTGTATCTCTTCAGAAGATAGACCCTAACCTTTGTATGTCTTGTTGCTTTTCAACATAAGGTAGACAGCACACAGGACTGTTTAAAGTACTCAGTGTTATAACTCAAACACAGCACATCCACCATCCCTAACATAGTTGAATGGCTCACAGTAAGTGCAGGAATGGTCCACGCCACATCCAGCCATGGCTTCCTGTCCCTCCCTCACCCAGTACACAGCCTCCTCTGGCACACAGGGACCTCTGTGCTCAGGATGGGGATGAGATCCGTGCAAGACCTGGAGGCTTGTCTAAAGCCATTGAAGCAAGCGATGTCTTATGTCATGGTACCCAGAGGAAGGGCAGAAGCAGGGGAGCAAAAGCTCCTGCACTCCCCAAGGCTATGTGTGAGGGAAACCGTGATGGGGTGGGAGTGCTCAGGAGTGTAGTACTCTGCGTTTTGCTCAGGGGACTTCGGGTGCCTCAGAGGCCATTGAGTCACCCATGTTCCTATAAGTGACCCCAACAAACCAATTTCAACATGGTGGGCATGGAGAGATTGTTTCTTTGGTTTGTTGGTGATTATCTATTTAGGATGAATAGAATTTTCTTTACATGCTTACAGGAAAAGTCATGTGCCAGTCCTACACATCCCACAGGTGGTTTTGCTTCTTGAGGGTTCCTTAGTCAAAGGGGAGTTTTTATGGTGACAGAATGAGTGGGATGAACACACTTCCTCCTGGGAGAGAACAGCAAACCAAGACACAAACTTGTGCAATGGAGGCACCAAAGCCTGGGGGAGGCAATCAACAGCTTTTAATTTGGCCAAGTAATCAACTCAATGACAAGGAGCCCTTAACTGGAATTGGGACTCAGGGCGAAAAGCATTGGGAACCAAAATCTTGGGTCCCAAAAGAGAAATTCACTTTACCACTGACCTACAAAGAGGCTACTCACAATAGAATCTAGCCAATTCAGAAATGTGTACCTCAGTTAATCTATACTGATCTCACTCTCCAATGGAAATTCTGTTAGTATTTTTCAGAAGGCAGCGAGAGAGCTGTGGCCTTTCCAACCCTACCAATGAGCCACAGGCCAATAGCTGACATCCTGGCAAGAGATGAGCCACCCCAGACCTACCATGGAGGATCCACATGGAACCCCACAGAGAGTGCTGGGATAAGTAACAGACCTATAACCACAGCCAGTCAATCGAGGATAAGCCAGCGAGACAGACACCAACGATTTTCAACACAACCTAAAGCAGAAGTACAGAGCCCTCTAAGACCTCAACAATAAAGCAGCCTTAATACTCACCCACCATGACTCAGAGAACTGAGCGGAAGAGGGGGTGGAAAGATTGTAAGAGCCATGGTGGAGGAGAATATCCAGAGACATTGACCCCCTCAGTAACATCATACAAAGGGGGATGGAACCGGGTTGACTCCTATCCATAACCCCCTACCCCATGGACTGATCCAGACTGCCTACGGAGGAGGAGGATACCCAGCTGATTGGGGACAGGGAGGAGGGAAATTGGGGAATTGGGGACACCAACACATTATTTGCTCATACAGTGTATCTAATTATGGATAATTAAAGATATAATGTTAAAAAAGGGGAGTGATTATGGGATGTGTCATATAAAAGTGCTTAATAAATGCTAGCATTTAGCCAGGCGTGGTGGTGCATGCCTTTAATCCCAGCACTCGGGAGGCAGAGGTAGGAGGATTGCCGTGAGTTCAAGGCCACCCTGAGACTACATAGTGAATTCCAGGTCAGCCTGGGCTAGAGCAAGACCCTACCTCGAAAAACCAAAAAAAAAAAAAAAAAAGCTAGCATTTATTATTGTCATTGTTGAACTTCCAAATACCCATAATTCAATATATATATTTTGGGGGGATTTTTTTTATAGAAAGTGGAAATCCCCAAGCGGCCCTATCAGAAGCTGAGATTTGGTATGCTCAGGTTCCATATAAATGTGGTCTTGAGGGAAGAAGTGATTGATTCAGTCCCTGCAGGCAGAAGGCTCAGCAGATGCAAGGCATGAGAGTCTGAGGTAGCTTGGCTAAGAAAAAGGACCGAGAATGGGGTTGAGCCCAGAGGAGGAGCTCATCATACAAAGTGCCTGGAGAGAGATCTTGGTGAATACTTAATCGTATGCACAGAGAGGCAGACCAACCAGGAAGGATGTTCTTCAAACTGACTTACTTGAAACTTAGATCTGTTTAGAAATCACCAATAATAAGAACATTGTCTCAAGGCAATTGAAATGGCCATTGGATATTTGCAGGCTGAAATAACCACCAGGATGTCATACAGAATAGGAGCTATCAATTGAACTGCATCACGAATGGTACCCTGTGGCCTTATGACAGTAGGATTGTAAGGAGATGCTTTAAATGACTCCGGAAAACACAGGGCTTTCATCAGGAACTATTAGGGCACACACTGGAGTCTAGTCGGTCACTTTTATTCTTCTGAGAATGGGGGAAACAGCCAGATGTGGTGACTAATGCCTTTAATTCTAGTTCTGAGGAGGCTGAGGTAGGAAGAGGACTGGATGAGTTTGAGGTCTGCCTGGGCTTCAGTGAGACCTTGCTGAGAGAGGGAGGTGAGGGAAAGAGAGAGAATGTGTTAACCATTCTTAAATAATTGCTATACATAAATGGATGGATGATGGTTGATGAGTGCCAGGAGTAGGAAGTGACTGAAAAGCAAGGAGGGAGGGTCAGAATGAGTGTATGACCGGATGAGAGGCATCAGTATGAACTCAAGTGTAACTTCATGTGAGCATAAATAGATATGTTTCTAGATAGATATGCTGGTCTATGCTTGTATTATAGTATAGTGGTCTATCTGACTTACACATATAGACCACCTAGTTCTGTTAGCTAATGACACCCAGAAGCTAAGAGCCCAACCAACACCAGGATCTACATTTTAAAATACTAGTCTCTGAATAAATAGATCTGAGGCTACGAATAAGAAAAATGCCTGATTCTAGGGCCAGTGCAAAGAAAACATAAGACGAGCTTGGATTATCTTAAAGCACAAAATGTAAAGAAGGTCTAAAAGCCTCCAAGGAAGATGCATGTGCAGGGGATCCAGGAGCCAAGTGAAAGTGCTTTCAATGGGCAAAGCTGGAATTTGAGCAACCAAATAAATAACACTGTATTGAATTATCACCCATAGAACAAAATAAATATACATGAGTCAAACTATAAAGCAATCTGTGAAATAAATATACATGAGTCCACCGTGGCATAAATAATTGAACAAATAAATAATCGAGGGAATGAAAAGCAAATCTTGTTCATAGAGGAATTCTAAATCCTATGCCTGGTTATCCTCAGAGCAAGAGGTCTACCTGCATTAGACTTCTGGCTACCTAGGCCAGCAACAGCTGAGCTTAGAGACTCCAGACATGGAGAACTGTCACAGGTCAGAGGTGAAGATGAAGGGGAAATAGCCAAATAGTGCAATGGAATGTTCCAGATGGAAGCCTGGAACTGCAAAGGGACATTACAAAATAAAAGCTGAATTAATCTAGGGTCCAGAAGATTGAAACAAACCAGGTCTGTTATATTGGATAGAAGCTTCCTACAATGGAAAATGAACTGTGTGAGGAAACGTGTAACGTGTATTATTTGGGGGATTTGTGTTCCAACTGTTTTTTTTTAATAAAGAAAATATTTTGAAATACAGATTTCACAAGTGGTATCTTTTTATCACAAGTTACCTCCTCTTATGTGTTATGTATGTGCCAAGCTA
>PVHP010010088.1:0-48654 GCA_004024765.1 Zapus hudsonius | reverse complement strand
AGGGGAGGGGAGGGGAGGGGAAGGGAAGGATATATGACATGTGAGGGTCAAGTATAAGAATAGATATTTTCGGTAACAACAGCCTTGGAACCTATCTTGATAGGATAACCAATAGGTAATTTACCAGTCTTTATAATACATTCCTGTTCCACCTCTCTTCCCAAGCTTTCCCTCATGTAGGTTCTTACAGTTTACGGGGACTTTTAATGCTGATTAAAGCAAAAAAAAATGACAGTTCTGTTACTGAATATACCAATATGACAAATTAATGCTATCTCTAATCTTTCTTAATAATGACCAGGAGTCCCATTGACAGTGAATTAATTGCTGACATAGAAGGAAAAGTATGTCCTGGCTGCAGATGGCATCTGCCACCAGTATGGCCCCAGGTCACATATCACCATGGGGAGGCCTCCCCAGATAATCCCGATGAATTCCCTTAACCCAGAAGCATGTCAGTAATTTAATTCTCTATTTCATATGGCCTGTTGAAGGGATGACTTCAGGTACCCATTTGTAGTCTTGGGGAGACATAGTCCAAGAAAGTGTGAAGATTTTCCAAAGAAGATCTTTGGGCTTAATGTGATGAATGTTAAGTTCCTTTTGAACTGTTTCTTAAAATTGAACAGGTTAGGAAGATTGGTTCTCCCACTTTATTGAATAAGAAGAATTTATTTGTATTGAGATGTTGTCTATGGTATAGTTCCCTGCAGTTCACAAAAATTCCCTGAATACTAAACAAGGGGCCATTTCACAGAGTGTAGGCATTGAATGAAAAATTACATGACTGTGCTGACTAAGCAATCCACAAATCTTCCGGAAAGTCAGGTTCTCCATTTTTTCCCCTTTCCTCAAAACTGAAGGAGGACTTAATTAACATGTCACTTGCTAGATCATTAAAAATATTTGTGATGAAAAATCACCATGAGAGTTTGACATACAACTTGGAGAGAATACAAGAAAATTGAACGGCAGCACTGTTATGAAACTTCCATTTATGTCTACTTATTTATAAGAAGTTTTCTCAGTTCTAAGCACTTATACAATAAAAAATTGGAATGCACTGAGGCTAAATCTCATTTATTCTAGAGGCTTGTTGTATTTATCCACAAATACAAAAAGTAATTATGGGCGGGTGGCCATTCATCTCATCAAGAAATGATTTTGGATGGCAATTTTAACTCCAATACTTATTTATCAAGATTTTGAGTATAATTTATTGTTTTAATCAATTTTGTTGGTATATTAACAATGACAGCTCAATCCAAATAAACATCTTTAACACAGGACAACAGAGATGTGTTTCAAATGATTTACATGTATAGGTGTGTATTTGGCACAGAGTGATATGAGACTGATATAAATTATATTTTATTATGTTAAAATTATTTATGTGTAAGGAGCACACCAGCATTAAAATTGTTCATGTATGGGGAGCACATCAGGGTTTCTTACCACTGCAAACGAGTATCAGATGCTCATGCCACTTCTTGCATCTGGCTTGTCTGGGAATTGAACCCAGGTCAGTAGCTTTGCAAAGCAAGCACTGTGGTGGTTTAATTCAGATGTCCCTCATAAACCCATAAACCTCATAAACCCATAACTCCCCAGCTGATGGCAGTTTGGAAGCTGGAACCTTACTGTAGGAGATGTGTTGTGGGAGGCAGCCTTGGGGATGTTGTAGCCAACTCCCTCTTACTAGCTTCTAGTTCTCTCTCTCCTACTACTGTTTTCCAACTGTGGTAATAGGGGTGATGTCCAGCCTCTGCTCATGCCATGTTTCTCCCCTGCTGAAATGAAGCCTTCCCTAGAGATGTAAGCCAAAATAAAAATCTTTCCTCCTATCAGCTGCTTTTGGTCAAGTGCTTTATCCAAGCAATGCAAAGGTAACTGCAACAGAAAACTGGTACTGAAGGAGTGGGCTGCTAGAAACCCAACTATGACTGCTGGCATTTTGGACCCAATTTGTGGGAAGAATACGGAAGGATTTGGAAACTTGTACTAAGAGATGCCTTGCAGTGTGGTAAGCAGTTTGAAGCACCATTCTCGTCAGACCATGGAAAGACCTAAATACTGGGTAGGCTTGGCTTATGAGGGGCTGAAAGAATCTTAGTCTATACTGAGCTAGAAGCAATTTTTGTGAAAGGCGTGTTGTGTTCTGCCTGTGTCCTAAGAATTTGAGCAGGGTTGAAATTTAGAAGAAATGGACTGGTGTGAACAGATGGATATGTCACAGAAAGAAATGAAAGTTTCTAGCTAGAGACAACAACTCAATTTAGCTGCAGTTGTTTGAGAGATCACCACCACTGAGATTGGGACAGCTATTCTGCATTGGGACAGCAGGTAGGGGCTTAGAATGCTGAAGGAGTTTTCCTGCTCTTCAAAGTTGGCTTTATTCCTGCCTGGATTAACAAATTTTGTAACCCATCTGGCACTATGGAAGAATATTAGATGCAGGAAAGACAGGGTTATTGGTTTGCAAGGCGGTTTATTGTTGGAAAGGGTCACTGTGTGATGTAAAGCAGAATTGCTGGAGTCCCTGAATGGAGCCCCATGGAACTAAGCCATGGATAAACTATAGTTTGCAGTGTTACAGATAAGACCCAAATGTTTTGGAGACCCCAGGACTGTACAACAGCCACCAAGGACAGCTGCAAGAATGGGAGGGAGTTGTCCCTGGGCTGTGGGAAGCCCAGCTTCAGGGTCATTAATGGAAATCCCAGAGACATCATAGTTCTCAGGTGGATATAGAACTTCAGGATTTGAAATTTGCCCTGTTTGTTTCATATCTTAAATTGGTTCAATCTTTCCTTAAAATGCCATCATTTGCAGTGTGAATGTCTGTGCCATTATGTGTTTATGATGTGTTATAGAAAGTTAAAAATGCCTCATTTTGAGTGTGAAAGATATTCTTAAGGACCTTTCTTTTCCTTTTAAGTCAAAGACATAATTCTGTATTCTAAATAACTGATCTTGGCTCTCTGAGCAATAGCTATGTGCTATTAATTCAGAACAATTTGGAAATGACCACTTGGAGTTATATATACAAAATATATAATGTGTGTATACATATGTGTACTTATATACACACATATGTCATATAGATGTGCATTTATGTGTGCTTATATATAGCAGAAGTTACCATTATAACCATTTTTAAGCACATAGTTTTATGGCATTAAGGACCTTCCCATTATTGGGAAACCATCACAATCATACACATAAATGTATTTTTAAATTATTTAGTGTTTCAAATATTACATCGATAAATTATATGTATCAGTGTTTCCTAAGAGTAGACCAAATGTAGAAAACCTTTAACATTATTTTCTATATAATTCTGATTGAGAGTTTTGTTTACTCTGTGCTGCCAAATAAATCTCATGAGAAAAATATCTCTTGGCATTCAAGTCTTGAAATTTGATTTTTAAAATATTGGTAAAGATTAGGCTTGTATTTAACTTGAGTGACTAGCATGCTGGGCTACAGATAAAATGTGTAATATACACCCTAAAAGACTCCTGGCCTGATGTGGAAAAGAGAATTGTCTTGCATGTGGCCAGTAAGGTAAGTGAATATGATGAGCTGAGCCAGGAAAGGAAGACAAGGCAGTTAACAGGGGACAGTGCCCAGAGCTTCGGAAGACAAGCAGGAATTAGCTGAAGAAGGAAGTGTGGGACTTGTAGACAGAGGGGGCATCTGCCTTCCTCATTGGGCACAGCCTATTCTGAGAGACTTGAATTTCTAAATTAGATGTCAGAGAGCCCGGCACATGAAACCAACTGTGTTGGGATTCATACAGCTCCTACAGTATCATGCAGGGGAAGGGAAGGCGTGGCTAAGTTCATGTTTGGATGCCCCTGTGTTCCTAAAACTCCCTGACAGCAAGACATAGCTATTTACTTCTTTTTGAGCATAGGTTTTCATTAAAGGTCAAACCCACATACAGAAAAAGAGAAATACACAACTAGCATGTCAACTGTCAAAAGTGTGCTCATGTGAACAGGCTGTCTGAGATGGGAGGGGATTGATGGAATTGGGGAGTAGAAGACCCCTACCCTCCTTGACTGTTTTGATCCATTTCTACTTAATGGTTGGTAGAGGGAGGTGGTAAGAGAGAGAAAGAAATAAAGAAAACAGACATGTGCTTTATGCATTAGCTCAGTGTCATGTCTCTTGAACTCCTGTTCTAGATGCGGAGCTTTGTCTTAGTTAGTGATCCTGAGGTGCGCTGGGAGGAATTGCAATTTGATTTACTCTCTCCTGCTGGGATTTTATTTTGTTTTTCTTTATGTACATGTCTCCTCTCCAAAGTCATGACTTTCTCAAAGGCAGAGGTTTCTGTTATCTTGAGCCACTAATACAGAGCTTAGCACATAGTGGTCTCCTTCATTACAGCTCAGTGAGCAGAAATATCTCTCTCTTCAACAGAATTTTGCATAAGAAGTCTCCACTGAATTATTGTAGCAAATGTTGTCACAGTGTACAGCAGGTTCTGCAATTGCTCTAAGTGCTTATTAACCTGCAAAACTCTTCTCAAACCCTGTAAAGTGAGAATTATTATTATCCTATTAAGTAGAGAGGTATGTCTCAAAATGGTTTTTTAAAACTTGGCCATATTTCCAGTTAGAGTAGTGGGCTTGGTTTGAACCAGTCTGGCTCCTGAGCCTCTCTTCTAACCATAGCACCACCAGGTGGATATTCAAAACCTCGTTTTATAGAGAAGAGTGAGTGCCTGAGGGGACAAGGGAGTTTACCTAAGACTCACAGCTAGGAAATGGCTGTTCTGGGATTTAGATTCAAATGTGCATTTTCAAATTCATGTTTATTATAGTACAGAGCAATTTGCACCTTCTCAGCACAGAAATGATACATATTTTCACCGAAGAAGGTGAGAAGATTAGGGGATATTTTCTTCAAGGATGTAGGATAAATCAATGGTCAGAGAAGGGGCAGGGCCAGAGTAAGGTGTCTTCTATAACAGGCTTGTCCTACTAAACTGGGGTAGTAGACAGGGGCAGGGAGAGAGAAAGAGAAAATTTGGTTGATTTATCTGCATACCAATATGTACACAGTGTGAATATTTTGATATAAAGTATAGATAAGGAAAAGACATAATTATCATTATTTTCACATAATGATTATTTATATTCATCTAGAATATATATGCGTATGTATAGATAAATAGATGTATACATAAATTTATATTTACCTTGTCTATATTTAATTTAAAAATATAACCTGAGAAATTCTCATTTCATTAAATATTCTTCAATAGTGTGACCTTTTTAAATAGGTGAATAATAAATAAACTATATTTTATGGAATCCTTGTTTTTCTATTGCTAGGAATTTATCACTGTTTATTCCTCAGATCATTTCTTTAGGGAAAATATTCAGAAATAGAATGGTTGAATCAAAAGCTTTTTATACATATGGCCAAAATATTCTTAAGAAAATGTGTTTAAATTTATTCTACCACCAAATCTATATTAGGCATAAGTTCTTTCTCCCCAACCTTTTTCAACAGTCTATCTTTTCAAGATCTGTTGCTTAAATATAATTTAAAAAATTCCCTTCAGACTTAAAATTATAGAACATTGATTATTAACTGCTTCTAACTTTGAATACCTTAAAATGGGAATCATGTTCATTTATGTCTACTGAGATTTATGGTTGATTTCATATTTATATATTTTTTTAGTTTTTTTTAACTTTTTATTGACAGCTTTCATAATTATAGACAGTAAACCATAATAATTTCCTTCCCACATCTCTATTCCCCTCTCAAATCTAACCTCCATTAAATGCCCTCCCACTTTCTATTACTCTCTGTTTTATTTTGATGTCATCATCTTCCCCCCCCCCAATTATAAAGGTCTTGTGTAGGCAGTGTTAGGAACTATGAAGTCATGAATATCAAGGCTATTTTGTAATTTAAAAAAATTTTTGTAGCAAAGGATACTGTGAATAGAGCAAAGAGACAACCTACAGAATAGGAGAAAATCTTTGCCAGCTATATATCTGACAAAGGATTAATATCCAGGATATACAAAGAATTTAAAAAATTCAATAATAAGCAATCAAACAACCCAATCAAAAAAATGGGATACAAAACTGAATAGAGTTCTCAAAAGAAGAAATACAGATGACCTCCAGACATCTAATAATACGCCCTACATCTTCAACCATAAGGGAAGTACAAATTAAAACTACTCTGAGATTCCATCTCACTCCTGTCAGAATGGCTACCATCAAGAAAATAAATGACAATAAATGCTGGTGAGGATGTGGAAAAAGAGGAACCCTTCTACACTGTTGGTGGGAATACAAACTAATAATGCCTTTGTGAAATTGGTGGGGAGGTTCCTGAAACAGCTGAAAATAGATTTACCATGTGACCCAGCTATACCACTCCTTGTCATGTATCTTAAGGACTCTAGTCACCACCCTAGAGATGCTTGCTCATATTTATACCTTTAATGCATTTGTCATATATATGTAAGTGGTAAGTAATCTTATTATTAATAAATGAGATATCAGACAATACTTCTACTGGTCCTTTAGTTGTTTTTTTTTTTTAAATAAAAATTGTCTTCACCTTCATGATCCAAAGGTTACTTTGATATGTGCTGTGGGGCCCTTCGGCATATGACTCATAGCTGTTGCCCTTCAAGTAGAGGAGAGGTAGCTACTAAGTTAACTCTTGTACAAAACTGCCATGGAGCTGGAAGGCAGTCATCTTGGTGATGGTCTAATGCTACAAGAAAGCTTATGAACTCAAATGCTGAGTTTCTTATTCCTTGTGATAGACCAAAAATACACCACCCAGATCTCCCTTCAATGGAAATTACAACCAGAGCAGGGAGGATAGTAGGCAGAGACCCTTCAGCTGTTGATCTTCAGGGCTTGTCTGTGCTATAATGTGCCTTCTATGCACACATCTTCTGTGCCTCATTTAGTGGCTGAGTGAGCCCTGTGGAATTAATGCAGGCTAGCTCTAGTAGGCCATATTAATTCCAGATCTTCTGAATCAACTGGGAAAGACTTTTTCAGCCCTGTATTACAGTTCTCCTTCTGGAGTAGTTATCCACACACTGCTGGGATGGACCTCCAAACCAGGCACAGTTTATGGGAGGTAAGGATGTGTTGAAGCTACAGATTCAGGGGAAATTCCATAATTGTAAAAGAGGTTGGCCCCCTTTCACAGGTCCAAAAAGTGAGAGAAACCCATCACCAGCACCACGCACACACACGCGCGCACACACACACACACACACACACACACACACACACGTGCAGGGGGAAGAGAGAGATTTCCTTCCCCTTTATATAGCCTTAAGGTGGGGTCTTGCAACCCTTTCCCAGACTTGTGTACTCCCTGAGTCTCTGAAATTTTTCTTCCTGCACTGCCTTCCCAGGAAGGGATGTCTGTTTCTAGCAACCCTGAGTCTGGCCCCTACTGAGAGAGCCACCTTCCTGTAAACAACCTCAGAGACCCACCCAACATTGCTAACAGGTCAAGTTGACAACAAAACTTAACCATCACAGGTTCCTTCTCTTTTCTGAATCCTGCTTCCTTCCAGTAACAGGCACTGTACTTAATAAATATCAGGACTCTTAAATCAACTTATCATTTTCTACTGAGTTCATCCTGTGTTTCCCTTTTCCTCCCTCCCCATGTAGAGATCTCGCACAATGTGGGAAACTGGTCCTTCCAAGGGGTCTATACAAACAATCTAGAGACCAAGGAGAAACCTTACAAATGTCTTTGGTGTACTAAGAGATGAGTAGGAGCATGATGGGTACATAATTAGCAAGTCATTTGAATTTAAAATGTGTGAAGATACAAATAGAGAGGCAGAAGTTCAAGTTGGTAAGAACTGATATGCTCACAGAAGGTGTGCAGGGAACAGCCTGGCAGTCAAAGATAGCGGGTGCTGGTGCTAACTTCACAAACCTGAGTACATAAGAAAAGCATCATCTCTCATGTCCAAAAGGTTTTCTACTTACCTGAATAAGGCAAATGTGATTTCTACATGGGTGCCACATGATATTCATATGGCATACTGTGTGGTAAGCCCTGCACCACATGTTTTCTAAAGATATTGTCCCATTGAAAAAGATGATATTCACAGTGAGCTCTAATATGCCATCCCTACTTCCCTAGACAAGCTACATATGTTGAACAAAGCCAGATACATTGAAAGTGGTGGAAGCAGGTGTGCACCTCAGCAGCATAGCAATCCGACTTTTTTTCTAGGGGCCTTGGCTGCAAAGCCAGTGGGTGACCCTGGAAACATACTCTGACTTCAGTTTCTCTTTCTCTAAAATCGGCATAGTATGTCTACCTTATAGTTGTCTTAGTGATTAAATGTAACAGTGTAATATATAGAGTTTCACAGAGGTCTGTCACGATGTAAACTTTATTCAAATGACAGTTGTCAATATCACCATCCATTCCTCCTGATTTTCTGACTGACATGTCTTAACCCATTTTGTGCTACTAAAGAATACCAAAGGGGGCTGGAGAGAAGGCTCAGCGGTTAAGGCACTTGCCTCCAGTGCCTAAGGCCCCGGGTTCAATTCCTCAGTATCCACATAAGCCAGACCCACAAGGTGGTGTTCCTGGTTCTCTCTCTCTCTCTCTCTCTCTTTCTCTCTCTCTCTCTTTCCCTCCCTCCCTCTCTCTCTCTCCTTGAAAATGAATAAAAGAAAGAAAGAAAGACAGACAGACAGACGAAAGAAAGAAAGAAAGAAAGAAAGAAAGAAAGAAAGAAAGAAAGAAAGAAAGAAAGAAAGAAAGAAAGAGAAAGAAAGAATATCAAAGGGTGGGTTTTTATTTATTCCTTCACTTCTGGAGTCTGATATCTGATGGCATTTTCAGTGAATTCTCACAGAAAAGAGGGTAGAATAAACAAAAGATATACAAATTCTTTGTTCTTACATGACCGAAAGAATAAGAAAGGAAAGAGTAAGCCTACTCTGTAATCCTTCATAGTGACCTCCCTCAGTCTACCCCAGAGGGCAGAGTCTTTAGAACCTAAAATCATGCACCTCCCAACACTATTGCATTGGGAAGTGTGAAGGTTTATGTTGATTGTCAACTTGACAGGGCCTACAATCACCTGTGAAGGATTATCTAGATTAGGTCAGCCTTTGTGCTTGCTTGTGGGGAGTTATCTTGATTAAGCTAATTGAATTGAAAAGACCCACCTTAATTGTAGATGGAACAACTTCATGAGTTGGAGTCCTGGCTGAGCACCAGCACTCATCACTCTCTGCTTCCTCACTGTGAGCTAAATGTGGCCAGCTCTCCTTCAAGTTCCTGATGCCATGCCTTCCTGCCATGATGAACTGAAACCTGAAACTATAAACTGAAATATTCTTTTTCTTTAGACAGATTTTTTTGTCATGTATTTTATTGCAGCAATGAGAAGATAACTAATACAGCATTAAATTTCCAGTACCTAAATTTTGAAGGAGACATATTCAAACCATGGATTTTCATGTTGTCTGAAGCATGTTGTATTTCTGATATGGGATTAAATATGGAAAGCACTTAGAGATGTTCAGTCATTCTAGCTAACTCAGCTGGTATGGAAAGAAACATGTCCAAATATAAAGAAATATAATAAATGTATAAAATAAATGCAAAACCGATCTTGCAAAAAGGACAATACCAAATTGTCAAAAAATGAAGAGGAAGAATAATCTGACTCTATGGTTGGGCAGAAGATGTTATGAACAGTTCCTACAGTTATCACAGCTAACCATGACCTCTGAAAGCTGGAAGACTGGGGTTCTAACCTCCTCTCTTATATTTATGGTAGTACCTTGATTAGAGAATAAAAATGGAGTCTGGAGAAACATCACAATAGCATCATTTCAGAAGAGTTAACAGTCCTGCTTTACACTTTGAATATGTAAAAGATATGAACATGTGAAGCAGGTTATCCAGAACTTACAGAAAACACAAAGGCCATTGTGATGGTTAAGTTTATTTGTCAACTTGATCCATGTAATAATCCATAGTAATCTTGAGTGGGTCTCTGAGTTTGCCTGCAGGAAGGATTGACAAAATCCTTTTGGGATTCAAAGTGAGCCCTTCCCCCAGTGGGTGGGCCTTCCAAGGGGAATAAATATAAGGAAGCTTGAGGGGAAGAAAACCCTCTTCCTTCCTCCCCCGGCTGCTGGTGCTTGTTCATGACTTGTATTTGCATCCTGCTCTCCTACCCTTCCTGGACATTGGAACCCAGTTTCCTTGGCCTCAAATGGTGGACTGAAGAGCAGCCACTCCCCAGGGAGCCATCAGGCCTGCTGGGCTGGATTGGGACTGCTGAAGCATCTAGCCACGTGGATTGAACAGCTACTGGTTTCTTCACCTGTGGGCCTGCAGACTGCTACTGTTGGACTGTCATAAGCTACCCCAATAAATTCCCTTTTATTATTATTATAATCCATTCTATCAACTCTATTTCCTCTAGAGAACCCTGACTAATACAGCCATCCATCAGGGGCAGCTCCAAGCCCACAATTCCCATACCCACCAGAAGCAAACTTTCTGCTCAAGATGAGCTCACAGCAAAAGTTACCAAAAACTGGAGATAAGCCAGCAGAAGAGAGAGCAATGGCAGATAAAATAAGCTATAAAATTTGTACCCAATGAACTAGAAGTAATACACAAAGTAAAAGAAACTTAAAATAATTATGTTAAAATATGCAGTAAGGTAAGGGGGAGAAGCAATAAGGCAAAAAAATAAAACAATTGAAACAGGCGCTCTGGAGCCTGGGGACTATGGTTTCAGTGGATTAACAATAATTAGAAACATGAAGGAGATGAAGGATTTTGTCAAACAGATTTCATGGAAAGACAGATAGGACTGTGGCTGTCAGGCTTAAGGACAAAGATACCAGTCTAAGTAGAAGAGGCTGATAAAGATGGACATTTAAGTCAATGTCGCCTGAGTTCAGTTTGTTCAACTATAGAATGGGAAATATCCGCTTATTAGAGATATGAAGATTATACAATTTAAGCAAAATAAGCCCTTTTTAGAGAACCATACTTCTGTAGCTTTTATGTGCCTCTGATTTAATCCTTTCATGAAGTCACTGAGTATGTCTTACTATCTTCACTTTGCATATGAAGACACTAATGCCTTAAGATGTTAAAAACCCTAACTGTAAAGATGGCAAGAAGTGAAACTTGAAGTTAAGTGCAGACCCTTTTGTCTACAAAATCTAAACTCTTTCTGCAGTCATCATGTGAATGAGCCAGATGTATTATTGATGGGTATAGAGTAGGTCATGGTTAAAGTAATTCTGTTGTTTCTAATCCCATCTAGATGTGTTAGTACTTAATGACGTCTTAATTCGGGTTCTCTCTACAGTATAGCTTAGGGAAAGATCTGAATGGAGATGTTTTATTTGGAAGATGATGCCTACAAAGTGGGAGTGAGGGAATGGGAAGAGTGAGGCAAGGATGAAAAAACAAAGTAGTAAAAAGCTGTTATTATTGTGGGCAGCTGGGACCCAAAGCATTGAAGACTTTGTGTGGAGTTGGGAAGGATGCCCCTTAGAATTTCTCGCACAAAGCCTGGGAGGCTGAGGCATTCATGGACCAATTCCTGACTGTTACTGGCTAAGTGTTTTCCATAGGAGTGACACCTCACTGACTTTTAGATCATCTTCTACAGGAGCTTCTCTGGTGTCATAGTCAGCTACACGCCACTGGGATGAATCTCCAAACCAGGTACAGTTTATGGGAGGAAAAGATTTATTTGTAGCTATAGATACAAGGAAAGATTCAGAATGCAAAAGAGGCTGCTCCCCTTTTACAGGTCCAAGCAGAGAGAAAAACCCACACACAGAGAACAGGGAACAGGCATGCCTGGTGGGGGCCAAGGAGAGAACTTCTTCTCCTTTATACAAGCTTAGGGTGGGGTCTTACAACCCTTTCCCAGGCCTAATGGCTTCCTGAGTCTCTGGAATTTCCTTCCTTCACTGCCCACACAGGAAAGGATGTTTACTTCTAGCTTCTTTGAGCTTCTTTACATTCTGCCCCTTGCTGAGAGGCTGCCTTCCTGTAAACATCCTCAGAGACCCACCCAAGATAATTAAACATATCAAGTTGACAACAAAACCTAACCATCACACCTGACTTCAAAGAAAATCCAGAGGCTGAAAATGAGAGGGATGCAGCAGGAGTTCAATCTTCAGCAGAAATGAATCTATGGTGTGGAGACACTAATGAATTAAAGTCTCAAAAAATCTGCTAAAGCTATAGGGCAAAAAAGAAAAACAGTTTTAATTATTCCATTCTGTATAAAGTGTTAGTTCAGGAGCCAATGGGAAGGGGTTTTATGATGATAAGAATCATTGGAAGGTGGATCAAGTAGTTCAGGAAGTAATTTGGCCCCAACATGAAAAATCCCAGGCAGGAGGATCACTGGTCAGGAGCTCAGTATTGGTCAGGTGGATGAATAAACTCACTTCAACAACATTCCAAGCCTAAGAGTCTCGGACCTCAAGTATTTAGTCCATACTACATGCCATAAATGTCAGCACCAAATAAAGTTGAAACATTAGGAAAATCCACATTTGCAGAGAAAAAAAAATGCTGAGAAGTTCCATTACTTTCCTGTGGTGCCAGAACTCTAGTACTTCTCACCATACCTATTTCATGTCGGACAAGAAGAATTGGAGAGTGAGTTCTATTGCTACATAAGTGTGTGGGATGAGAGGTCTCTGAGGGATATGATCTCTCTTGTCCTTTGGTCAGTGTCCAGCAGGAAACAACCAGAGATGTGACTTGCTTCTATGACAGCTTTAGCCTTCATTCCTGTGCTGTGCACTAAGTGGAAGAGCACAGACCTTGAACTCAGATGGTGCTGGCTTAGACTGAATTTGTTAAGAAGGTATTGGCAGCTCTCTGGGAACTTGGGAGATCATGAGGCCTAGGCTCAAGGCACTACAAAGCTTAACAACCTGGGTTTGAATTCCCAGTACCTATGTTAAAGCCAGATGCCTCTGGGGTTCACAATGGCGAGAGATGCTGGTGTACCCATTTTCTCTCTATCTGTCTCTATCTTAAATAAATAAAAAGTTTTTAAAAAGAGATCTATGTGAGTAAGTATGCTTTGCACCATTGCGAGGAGTGTGCTAGGAATTCCATCTTGTGACATTTGCTACTTCCTTAGGATCCATAAAAAAGGATCTCTGCATTAAGTAGTCAAAACACCTTTCAGTTCATTTGACCGGCAGATATTAAATATTGTACCTGCCTGCCCACTATGACCTTCAAAGGAAGCTAGGAAGCTCCCACCAAGATCTACATAGAGCAGGACTCGGGCCTAGGACAACCAAAAAGAATGTCTGTTGCCCCTAATAGATCTACCTCCCTGAGGGCATCAGATGTGAAGTTGTGAACTTGGAATTCAGTACTTGCTTACTGAGAATCTCTATTTTATCTTGAGGATTTGAGAAAAAGTCGCATCTTAATTTCTAGGCTACATTGTCATTTTGACTTCCATGAGCTTTAGTTACTGACATGGTGTTTCTGGTACTTACATCACACCCATGATATTGCCATCAACAAAGATGGCTGGAGCCAAGCATCGTACAGTGACAATTTTCTCACAGCCCAGAGTCCTGGACCATAAGCAGATTGTCTTCTTAATGTCTATAATTGAGTCCTTGCCAGGTTCAGCCTCAAGTTTATCATTACTCATTATGTAAGGTCAATAGCATGAGGCCCAACACCTCACAATCTCCAAACCACAAGGTGCAAATGCTTCATAATACCCATGGGAGCCTACCTCAATGAGGAAAATTCCAGTACTGCCTGAACAAACAAGACCAAAGCAACTAAACATATATTTTCACCCATCATTCTCTTCCAAAGGAAGCTGGAATCTTTATCCTGAAACTGCTGTCTCTTTCACTATATATTGTATTCTCTTTCTGGCATTTGTGTGTGTGCATGCTTATGTGTGGGCACAGGTGTGTGCATGCACTTATGCATGCCCATGGAGACCAGAGGTCAATATTGGGTATCTACCTTAATTGCTGTCTACCTTATTTTCTTGCTTTTTTTTCTTTGTGTGTGTGTGTGTGTGTGTGTGTGTGTGTGTGTGTGTGTGTGTGTGTGTGTGTTTGGTGTGGTATGCAAAGGCCAGAGGTGTATTTAGGTGCACCCCCTCCATTGCTCCTTCTCATGTTTACTTCACATGGCGTCTCACTCATTTTGAAGCTTGCTGTTTTTTCAAGCTCCAGGAATTTTCTGGCCTCTGCTTGTCACAGGAGTGGGGTTACAGATAAACGTGGCCACACCCAGATGTTTACATGGATGTTGAGTAAGCAAAGGTGTCTTCAGTTCCCCTCATGTCTCATGCTTGTGAGAGAAGTGCTCTTAGCCACTCAGTCATCTCTCCAGCTGTTTTTGAGACAAGGTCTCTTACTGAACCTAGAAGCTCTCTTGCAGGATCTAGAGTTCTCCAGTTCGAATCCAGTAGCTGGCCAGAAAGCCCTAGGGATTCCCCACCTCTCTAGCTCTGGAGTTACTGGCATGCGCTGCCATGTCGGCATTTCTACTTAGCTTCGGATCCAACCCACTGAGCCATCTCCAGCCTCAGGTGTTATGTCCTTTAGTAGGGCATTTTAAATTTCCCTGCTCAATTATGGAGAGAGTACGGGGTCCCTTTGAAATAATTGTTTTCAAAATAATAACTATAAACAATAAATTGTTTCATGTGTGTATGTATTTGTTTAAACTCTAAATGAGACAAAGTGAGATGAACTTATTCAGAGTGCACTTTATACATGATAATATAAATAAAATTATTGTCATTGTAAAATATTCCTAAAATAAATTTTAGTGAACATTAAATCTGAGTTGACACGAAACAGTCGAAAATGAAAAATCTTGTGTTAGATGTCTCCTTTTACTAATAATCTATATTTTATTATGAACTTTATAATCAGTCATCTTCAGTATTGACCAAACACCATTTCCTTTGTGTACTGTAAAGTCTGAGTTCCTTGGCTTGCTGACCTTTCTGAAGCTGAAGATGCTTACGAGCATACTAAATGAAAGAAAGGACAGAAGCTTAGAAGCAGTGATACTTCTAAAAGAACATTTAACCACTTCAAAACCTTCCATTATCAATTATATCGATTTCTCACTCATTCACTTTTCCAGTCACTTCACAATGATAAGCACTCTTCTCTACACAAAAGTTCGTGGTTATCCCATAGAGGTAGAGATTGTGGAAACTCATCATGGAAGGAGCTGGGGAGATGGCTTCCTACACAAGCTTGAGGGCCTCAGGTTAGATCCCCAGCACCCATATGAAAGCTGGGTGTGCTGGCATGTGCCTGTAATGCCAGTACAGGAAGGTGGTGGCAGGATCCCTGAGGCTTGGTGGCTAACTAGTCTAGGGAATCACTGAGTCTAGGTTAAGTGAGAGACTCAAAATACTAAGGTAGTGAATGAGGAGGACATCTGATGTCAGCCTCCAGCCTCCACTCACATGTGTGCCCACACACATGCACAAAGCACACACATATGCAAAAAAAAAAATATTGTGGGCGGGGAAGCAGAAGAAAGTCTAGTCTCCCAGCAGGGATAGTGAGATCTTTGGGAATGCTGCAAATAAGGAGACAGAGAGTCGCAGAGGCGGCAAGCCACTCACTAGAAGAACCAAGTTGTTCATGTCTGATGGGGCTGAAACTTTAGGCGAGCTCCCTGGCTTTTAAATACGGTGCCAAGAAGATTTTCTTGGTTGTTAGGTTTTTTAAGGTGGGGTCTCACTCAAGGCCATGCTGACCTGGAACTCGTTCTGTACTCTCAGGCTGGCCTCAAACTCACATCAGTCCTCCTACCACTGCCTCTCAAGTGCTGGGATTAAAGGCATGTGCCACCATTCCCGGCATTATTTAGTTTTTTCTTAAAGAAAAAAAAAGTTACATTTTATAAGAGTATCACTTAAAGATCCAAAACATAGTACGTTTAATGAGTATCACATATAGACCCAAAATGTTGATTTTGAGCCAGAAAGCAAGTGTTAGAAAGGAGAACATGCAGTAAAGTTCCACTCTTGCACCCTTACCTAAGAAATGTGTTTTCCTGGATTCCTTTAACTTGACTTTGAACTCCTGTGCATATCTTTGCTGGTAACACTTTAAATTTGAGCCACTTTTATTCATTTAGTATTTTATTTATAATAATCCTGATATTGTCTGTCATTAAGATTCTGAATGCTCTTATTTATTGTTTGTCGGCTATTTGTTCATTCCTAGACTCTTTCATGTAAATATTCAAATACCTGGAAAAGAGTTTGACTCTATATAACTTTAACTCTCCTGAACACTAGACAGAGTACAGAATTGTGACATTATTATCCTTATGGAAGGCAGGACAGAAATGTTTCTTCCAATAGGTTCCCTGCTCATTTAGCATATTTAATCAGAAAACTGCCTAATTCCAGCCATGGCTACACAATTTATGTAAAACACTGGAGAAAATGTTGTATTTGCTGCTCACTCAGGAACTTTGAGTTCTTGGTAAGAGAGACAGTTGAATCCAATTCCATTTTATACAACAAGCAGGAGTGAATTATTCCATCTGTACTTCAGAAAAACACCCAATCTGTTCATGCAATTATTAGGAGATCTCTGAGATTTTCACCGTGGCTAAGGTTCCTGATCTTCTCTGCCTCCCAGATCTCTGCCTCTCTTCTTATTCCTCTGGCCTCAGGCTTTGCCTTTAAGTCCTGGTTCCATACTTTCCCTGTAGGTTCAGTTTCTCTGGCTTTCCACTTGTTGCTTTTCTCTGGGCCATGATTATAGATGACTCTCCAGCTCCATCACCTGATGGTCCATTTGTTGCATTGAGCCCCCAATCTTGAGAGAAGTTAAGACCTGAAGGGAAAAAAATGTTCTGTATCCTGCTATCCGGTGTCTAGCCACCCTGGAAAATTTCCTAGCCTGCTCTGAGGCAAGCACACACTAGAAGGTTTTGAATATGAAATATCCTCACATTTTTGTGTGTTGGAAGCTTGGTTCCTGGCTGATAGTGCTTCTTTATGTAGTAGTGGAAAGTTTAGAAGGTAAGACTTTTCTGGAAGAAGTGGTTCACTGACAGAATATGTTTTTTAACATATCCTGAACTCCTCAGTTCTGTCCTCAATGTCTTTCTCTGTGATCACCAAATGCCCTGCTCTACGATGCACTTCTTCCCATCCTTGGGTGTTCCATCCTACATCCCCACTGCCCCTCTTTACCCAAGGACCAGTCTTCGTCTTAAGCAGTGTAGAGTTCTCCAGAAATGCTGAAGGAGTGGAATCAATGGGACTGTGCAAAGCCTTCGGGTGTGTACCAAGTCTCCATGGTTCCTAATGCTGAGATGTGCTCCTCAGGGAAGGCAGTTACCGAACTTCCTAATGAGAAGAAAAGACACTTAGTGTTCCCTTAGGTTTCTCTCATCTTACCTCTCTGATGGGATCCATCCTCCAGTGGAGAAATCCTTAGCTACTCTATGCAGAGATCCCCTTCTTCCCAGCTATTCATCTCATTCTATATATCATAAACTATTCTGTGGTTAAATTTTCTGGACTTTAATCTCTCTCCATATACATGTAGATATATAAATATAGATAGAAGATATTTCTAAAATGCTATTTTCTCTGACTCAAAGCTGAGGCCTGACATTGCTTTCTGCATTCCTGCAGTGACAGGCCTGCCTGAGCATAGGGCTGTTGGAAGCCCTCCTTACTTTGTACTAAGTAGAGGTTAGTTCTTTACAACAGAAAGACACATAAGCTCCCATGGTACCATCTCATCACCCCTTCTCAGGAGAAAACTGAAGCATTTTCATGTGAAAGATGCACCTTTCCTATCATATGAACCCTCTTTCAGAAAGATTAACATGCATATTATAGAATGCCTATTGGATGAGGCGATCTACAGGTATAATCCAGTGGCTATATCACTGATGGCAGATGGAGCATGCATTCTTAATAAAAAATATGAAAATGCAACAGCAACTAGCTGGCCTTCCTAAGCTACTGGGAGATGGGAATAGCAGATACTGATATCAAATCAAACATCAAGCATCAGTGAATTGTCCTGTCACTCCTTAATTCAGTCTACACACTTGCCTCAATGTGTTTTTAAGGTTTACCAGGTCTCCTTAAATATCTGTTTGGTGGGTGGAGGATGAGGAAGGGAGCTATTTTCTCCCTATTAAAAGGCCTTTAATCAACTGTCAGCTCCTGATGAACAAAAGGCCATTGTCCAACAAGATCCAAGAGATGCTATGTATTACATGAGGCAGCCCCATTTTCAATGGTTTATCTAGAAAAAATGTTGGTCTGTGGAAATGCTGATTGCTTCTAGTCTAAGTGCTTTTGTTCAGGGCCTTTCTCAAATTGACATCTGCTTTATCTCCAGGGGTATTTCTCTTGCTTGGCTTCAGTTCATCAATTTAAAGCTGACTGGAATGGTTTTGTCTGAAATAAAGTTCCCATTATCACACTCTCCTTATCCCTTGTGGGAGGGGATACTGAAGTGAGTGTTCAGCAAAGATGCTATCTGCATTCTTCCTTTCTTGTTGCAAGGTCCATTTTCTCATCCTGTGATCAGTACTGTGGCAGGTGCCTGAGTCATGAAAAGAGAACAACTGGAATCCTGTTCTACAGCTTGTTTCTTGAAATACTTGAGTCTTGACTTCCTGAACTATGAAAAGTAAGACAAGCACAAGGTGTTGATAGATACCGGATTCCATACTCTATAAAGAGAAGGATGCTTTTCTGGTTTGAGAAATGTATACGACAGTAAGTGAGAAATAAGGGTGACAGTAAGACAATGACCAGATCAGAAGGAATAGCTAGGAAGGAGAAGAGGTAAACGTGAAAAGTTGGATGTTCAAGTTCAAAGAAAGTTACCTGGACCCAGAACTTGGATGTGAGTACTGTTTTACATTATTCACCCTAGCATCTGATTTGTGTGTGAGTTTAGGAAGCTCAATGCCCTGTTCTGGCTGGTGCATTTACTATGCATTTATTTGCATAATGTGCTTAGCCCTCCAAGGCTTCTCTTTCCAGCACATTATGATCCTCTCTTACATACAGAGAGACCAACACATTTGCATTGCTCCTTTCCCCCTTTGGTCCTGATATTTGAGATTGTAGATTGAGATAAATAAAGAAGAAAAGGCAAGTAGACAGCCCTGAACTCTTTTTGTTTGCAGATAAACATTTATGAATTTTTTTCAACTTGCTCTATAGCTCCCTGCATGCTGCTAGCAGGAACCCTATCCTTAGAAAAGCAGGACTGAAAGATTCCAGGATCTACTGTTGTTATTTCCTGACATCTTATCTCTCACATGTATTCCAGACTGATAATCTACATCTCAGGTTAAATCCCACCACCATACTCTAAATAAGAATGTATGTAATGTATGATGGCTAATCATGACTGGCAACCTGATTGTGCTGAGAACAGCCTAGATTAATCAGGTAAGCTTGAGATGTGTCAGTGAGGGTGTCTCCAGAGGCAACTAGATCATAAGGGTTCTGACCAAATGAATGGTTTAACCAATTGATATAATGCAGTGTTGGCAGGTGATAGAACTGTGGAAGTTTGGGCCTAGTTGAAGGAAGTAAGCCTCTCAGGTCATGAACTTGGGAGCTATATTTTATCCTGGTCCCTTTCTATTTTTTAAAATATTTTATTTATTCATTTTTCAAGCAAAGAGATGAGAAAGAGAGAGAGAGAGAGAGAGAGAGAGAGAGAGAGAGAGAGAGAGAGAGAACACACATCAGGGTCTGGCTTATGTGGGTGCTATGTGGGTGCTGGGGAATTGAACCCGAGGCCTTAGGCACTGAAGGCAAGTGCCTTAACCACTGAGCCATCTCTCCAGCCCAGTCTCCTTCTAATAATGTCTGTTTCATGTCTGCCATGAGGTGAATGGATCTGGTCCCCCATGCCCTCCATGCTATGATAGAATAAAACCTCTGAAACCATGAGTAAAGAAGTGCTTCCTCCCTGGAGTTGTTTATGTCAAGTATTTTGTCAAAGCGATAAAAAGTCTGACTAATACACAATAGTATTTAACTCATGAAGGGGTGGTTACAACACTCCCTCCCTCTTGTTTGCTCCTTCCACTTTCTCTCCCATTTTCATTCATTTGCCATCTTTAAACATTTATTGCATACAAGTTAAAATCCTTCCTCTCTGTGATGGTTAATCTCAGTTGTCATTTGATAGAATTTATAATTACCATGGAAACAAATTTCTGGGCATGTCTCTGAGATATTGTATACATTAGTTTCATTGAGGTAAGACACATGCTAACTATGGGTGCACCATTCCATGGACTTGGAGTCCTGGCATGGATAGAGCAGAGAAAACTAATAGAGCCATCATTCATTTTGTCTGCTTTCTGACTGGGATGTAATGTGGCCTGATGTATCATGTTCTACTGCCTTGTCTTCCTCACCATTTTGAGCTGTATCCTCCAAATTATAGGCTGAAATAAACCCTTGTTCCTCAAGTTGCTTCTGTCAGGTGTTGTAGTCACTTTCTTGTTGCTGGGATAAAGCAGCTGACAAAAACAGCTCTTGGAAGGAAAGTGAGCTATGTTCAAGTGAGGGGAATCTGACTGTGATACCCATAAGCCTAGCCCAGCAATACACTTCCTCCAGCAAGGCTCCACCTCCCAACTTGCTATCACCCGAAGACCAAGCATTCAGAACTTATGGTTTATGAGTTACATCTGACTCAAACCACCACGTTCTGCCCTTGGCACCCATTAATTGATGATATTCATGTTATAAGATAAAATGCATTTAGTCTAACTCTAAAAGTCTCCATAGTTTTTATCAATCCCAAAATTGTCCAAATATTCCCATAGTCCAAGGTCTCTTAACTGTGACCCTGTAAAACCAAATTCACATAAAGACACAGAGCAAATATTCACACTGTAAATTATGGCATTGGGCAAAGCAAGGAAATATTGAACCAATACAATATCTAAAACAAGAAGGGCAAATATCAAATCCTGTAGTCCCAAATCCAACATCTGTTACCAGTAACCAAATCTCCACCAGCTGGGCTACTGACAGCCAAGAGAATAATCCACCCAGAACTGGCATCTCTCCTTGGTAACATCTCACAGCCATAGCATCTCAATAAAATCTAATACAACCCATGGTTTATCCATGTTATGGCTCTGTTGGGTCTCCATTCAGGGACTCTAACAATCCTGCCTCACATTGCCCAGTACTTATTTCTAATAAAACTGAATTGCACATCCAATGACCCTTTCCTTCCTACGTTTGTTAAACTCCCATTGTACCAAGTTAGGCTACCAAATTTGTTAGTCTAGGTGGTAATAAAGCCCACTTTAGAGAGCAGGATGCATCTTCAGTATCCAGGGCCCTACTTTCTAAAGAGACACACCATTCATTGTTCTAGAGCAGCTGGCCCAATCTCAAACAGTTGCAGCTGAAACAGCTGTAGCCTCCAGCCTGAATTTTTCTTCTTTTTGTGCCATATCCTTCTGCTTACACCAGTCCATTTCTTCTAAACTCAACCCTGTTCAAGCCTTTCACACAAACTGCTTCTTTTCCAGAATGGACAAAGCTTTATCTTCCTCTCATAAACCAAGCTTCATATTCCACAGTTCTTGATGTATTTAGGTCTTTCAACTCTGACAAGAACCACTGTTTGCAGCATTGCAAGGCATCTCTAGGGCAAGATTTCAAATCCTCCCACAAATCAGTTCCAAAAGGCCAAACACTACAGTCAGATTTCTAGCACAAATGACCCCATTCCACTGGTACCAATGTTCTGCTGCAGTTACCTCTCATTCTAGATAAAACACCAAACTTGAAGCAGAAGATCAGAGGGAAAGTTTTGTTTTTTGTTTGTTTGTTTTGGATTTTTTTAAATTTTGGCTTATAGTCTTGAGGGGAAGCTTCATGATGGTAGGAGCAAGCCTGGCATGAGCAGAGGCTGGATATCACCTCCTTGCTGTTATACTGCCCTATTCTCTCCTCCTCTGTCATAACTCATCAGGGCCTCCCTGGAAATGAAAAGGCAATGATAAAATAAAAATGTATATCTTTCAAAATTCTAGGACAGAAAACAACTGATTTATCTCTGATTTTATAGCTTGGGGAAACGGTGATCCAGATAAGAAAAAAAAAAAAGGAATAAGTCAAGTAAAGGTCAGTTTTGGAACTGTCTTTAGAGTTTCATTTTTCCTTCCTTTGTGTTCTATACCTTAGCCAAAAGTATTTGAGGTGAACATTAAAGCAAAAGACAGCTGCTGACTTTAGAATTGGCTTGAGAAAAAAATCAATTTGCAAAGAGTGCTATAGTTTTCTATTCTTTTTAATCAGGAGAAGCTTTGAAAGAGCATTTCCTAACTCAGAAGCTCTAAGTTGAAGCATGGATGCAGTGGAGGGTGATGAATTGCTCCAGCTCAGATCCCTGCTATTCTTGTAGCAGCCTCTCATGTACTAAAGAGTAGCCACCACATCACATTGCCTTGGTAACTTTAATTTCATGGCATGGTGGTCGGCTTGGGGTTAAATCTTCACTCTGTCACTCTACCAGCTGGAATGCTTTTGACTACAAGTAATAGAATATTCAACTATTTATTAATTATTAATGTCCCCCAAAGCCCAAATACTTTCCTCCTTTTTCTCTTCCATCTAAAGCATGATTGCTTTCATTAAGTTCAGGCAGGTTCCACATTGATACAGTATGGTGGCCAGAGCACGAGGCAGTATGTTTGTTCTCTCTCTCTCTTCTCTCTTTCTATCTACTTATCTACTTTTACCAGGTAAGAGATACATTATAGAATCTTCTCAACAGATTTTCCCATTGTATTTTTTAAAAAATATTTATTTATTTGAGAGAGAGAGAGAGATGAATGGGCATGCAAGGGCCTCCCTCCTATCTCTGCAAGTGCATTACCAGTGCATGTTCCACTTTGTGCAAAGGCTTAATGTAGATACTGGGGGATTGAATCTGGGCCATCAGGCTTTGCAGGCAAGATCCATTAACTGCTGAGTCCACACCCCCCCCCCCCAGTGTATTCTTAGCTAGGACCATATCAAATTTTATCTCTGAACCAATCACTGGCCAAAGAGAACAAGATTGCCATTCTGGGTTTTGACCAATCACGGTTTACCTTGGAATAGGAGCCACCTCCAGTGAGGACCCTGCCTACTAAAGAAAGCTGGTGCCCTGTTAGCAAGGAAGAGAAGACTGGCTCCTCTACAAGCAATCTGGCACCTTGTGATCCTGAACCTCAGTTTCCATACCTGAAAACTAAGGAAGCCAAATCAATGTCCTATGGGGGTGCTGTGAAGATCAGCACAAGACAAAGCAAGATGTTCCAAAAAGACTTTCATATATTATCTCCATTGTAAAGTTTTGGTTTCCATAGATAAGTAAAGACTGATTTTTTTTCTTTTTTTGATAAGAGATTCAACTGCCTCTTTCTTGTAAGATAAGGAATCATCAACTATCAAAACTTCAATAAAGCCACTTACCCTTCTCTTCAAGAAAATAAATCCAAGTTTTGCTTTCTGGGATACTAATGTCTTTGCTAATGAATTTAATCTAAGACAATTCCAACTTTAATGAATTTCTTGTCCACAAAAAGAGAACATGACTGGTGATATAGCTCAGTGGTAAAGTGCTTGCTTAACATGCATGAACCCTAAATTTAATCCAAAGCAACACCAAACACAAAGACTAAAAACATAACAGAAAGATGGCACACAATTCTGAGGAAAAGTAATTAGTGAAAGGCCATTTTTATCTGATATTTGAATAATGTGCCATGGCCAATTGTTAGATCATGAGTTGCTGAAAATGGGGAATGTTGCTTAAAATTCCTCATATTTCTCTCTACACAGATTAAAATGCTGATGTAACAGAGATTTTTGTCTCCAGGAGATTCTAAAAAGGCTTGAATTGAATTTTACAAAAAGAGTTTTACTAGTCCTGAGGGAGACAGTGTCTTCCACAGTTGTCTGTTAATGGCATCGTTAGGAGCCCCTTAACAGCACTGAGTTCCATACTCATGAGCACCTCTCACTCTGGGCTTTACCCATGTACATTAATGATATAGTCTAGAAATCACAAGTTCTTGCTTGAAAGAAACAACATTCTGAAAGGAACACAAATGGAAGAAGTGCTTGACTATTACACAGTAAGATCCAGATAAACATCCACTCCCCGCTCCCCCCCCCCACACACTGCCCTCATTCTTTTTGACTGACAGGTTGTTATCAGGCCATCTGTGATTCACAAATGTGAGAAGAAACACCAGGCTACTTCACATCAATAATTTATAATAATTTCTATATTGGGGAGGAAATGATGGCATTTGTAGCTGATGAGCCTGAGACAGGAGACACACCTGTGATTGTGATGCATCCAGAGAACACTGAGTGGAATTTCTTTGCATGTGGCTCATGTGGAGATGTTCCTGATAACTCACATTCTGTGAACAGAAGATCTATAACTATGTGTATTGTGACATCACTTTCAAGATCTCACTGTTGCTCCTTATTCATACCAACCACATCAGTTCCTTTCTCATTTCTGGGACAAACACCTGAGCAGAAGCATCTGATGAAAGAAAAGGGCTTATGTACGGCTCACAATTTCATCATGGCAAGAAAACTCACAGCAGGAGCAGACAGCTAGGCTTTTCACATTAGCAGAGAGGAAATAGCAAGAGTAAGCTGAATGTGACAAGCAGGGCTGGGCTATAAAGCCCTGACAACTACCCCCATAACACACTTCCTCCAGCAAGGCTCCACCTGCCAAAGGCTCCACAACATGAGCAATCACCAGCTGGGGAATAAGTATTCAAACACATGAGTCTATGGGGGACATTTCACATTCAAACCAGCACAGCTGCTAAAACAAAAATATGTTTCATCACCAAGTGTGGTAGTACATGCCTTTAATCCCAGCACTCAGGAGGCAGAGGTAGGAGGATCACTGGGAGTTCAAGACCAGCCTGAGACTATATAGTGAATTCCAGGTCAGCCTGGGCTAGAGCGAGACCCTACCTCTAAAAACCAAATATATATACACATCACTCAGTTATGTACATATATTTGTTGAGCAACCACCTCATGGTAGGCAATTCTTGGTGTGATGTAGGTATAAGCCAAATAGCCTTCTTTTCTTTCTCATCTCTTCCTTTTGACTGTAGGGAAGATGGCCCAGTCAAACCTGGTGATGTCACCACCCATAGTAGTCAATCTCCTGTGGTAGAACAAGGAAACCTGCTTTGAAGGATAAGAAATCTGCCAAGGTCTCCTGGGCAAGCTCTCTCCAGTTCTCTGTAACTTCTCTACCACCTACCTGGCATTGTGTGTGTTGAAGATTGATGGTGGAAGCTCAGTAAAGGGCCCTGGGTATTCAAATCAATTGAACTCAGAATTATAGTATCTGTGAATGTGTGTCCTGGGAAATTGAGAGACCCACAACTGCTCTCTAATTGTGTAGCAGGGGACATACGTGGACTGAGGGACATAAGAAGCTGTTTTCAGGTAACATCAACATAAGAACAGAATGGATACTGAAAAAAATGTGGATTTCACTTCCAAATGTTTTCATCCTTGGCTAAAATGTAACACATGCCATGTGCCTTAGAGTATACATAATTCAATTGTAACATTTTAGAGACTTGTTTGTTTCTTAAATATTTATTGGGTATCTATTATATGACAGTGTTTACTAGACACTGAGGATAGGGCATTAGGATACAGATGTCCTGACATCTCTTTTTCATAGAGCTTAAAACTTGAAAAAGATATATAAATAAGGAATCATAATCAAGGCCAAAACTAGGGATCATAAAGCATTACAGCTTTAGCCATTAGTTTTGCTTGTATTTATTATATTTTTGCATGTGTATATGTATGGTGAGTGTGATGCATGCACATATGCATGAGAATTCTATGCCCACGTATGTGTAGAGGCCAGAGACTATCAGGTATCTCCTCCCACTGTTCATATGCTTGCTTCCTTTGAGAAGGAATCTCTTCACTGATTTTGGAGTTTTGGTGGTTTCATGAGCCCCAGTGATACTCTGGTTTGAGGTTACAGACGTGTAGCCACACCAAGCTATTATTATGGGTTCTGGAGAATTGAACTCAGTGGTCTCAGGCCTCCTCGGGTCCTCATATTTGCACTCAACAGTTAAGGAATCACTCTTAACTGTTGAGCCTTTAGCTATTATTTTTATAAATTAAGTTTATTTGTTCTGGTTTGGTCAGTGAAAATGGAATACTAGCTTATAGAAAGCTGTGTCATCTCTCCAATCAGCTGTTGGATTAACATACGTGCATTCTTCACACATGCATATTTACAGATGGCCACGTCTCATGGTTTGTCAAAGGAAGTGAACATAGCACTTGAGTTTTCTTCACATCTTCCCACAATTCACAAAAACAACCACTATAGTATTTCTCAGTTTTCAGTGGTGTAGAAAATTAACTTTTGAGCTCCCCACCCGCCACCCATGAACTTGCTGTTTGATGACACATTCAAAGAAAGGACTATTAAGTAAATGACTTATCTCAACTACCAATATGAAATCCATGAGTGCTGGAAAGTTCCATAGGAGGCACAAGGTATATATTTCCAATGGCTGAACCCAAGCAAGAATGAGATCATAGTTTATAGAACTGAAAATCCATAATTTTAATAACACATTTTACAATAATTTGTTCTGCTTAGTCCTCGTGGCTATGAAATATTTCAAACATTTATTTCTACCATGTAGAAGATGCAACAAATTTTAACATTTTCCTTGAATTAGCAAATTGCTTTGAAAAGAAGGTCGGAGGCCTTTCTATTGAACTGTGGCCTAGATAGGGGCTTAAGTTCCCTTCCAGGGGTCTCATTCAGTATTCATGTCCAATCTGGAGGCTCTGCAGGGAAGTGTAGCTCTGAATTTCTGGCACAGAGGATGAAAAACAACCATGTACTATAGAAGGAAGGCACTCCCATTTTCCCAGACCTCTAGACAATTAAGTGTTTGGAGCCAGGCCCATCCCACCTGAGTAGTTGTTGAGCAAACACCCCTCTGAATCCTTCTGATAAAAGTAATTTTTGCACAGAGAGCTGAATTTGAACGAGTACAGGGTGCTTTAAGTGCTGTGATTTCTTAAAATTGAGAGATTCTGTGTGATACCAACACAGCCCTGGATGGAATGAAAAGATCAACATGAGGGGCATTGACACAAAGGAGGATTTCTGATTCAATTCTGTCTCAATGGATGGATTCGTCTGAGCTCAGGATATTTTATTTATGATGGGATTTTTTTTTCACATCTCTACTGTATCCAGTTTAGTCTGTCTAGGAGTCTCTTTTCATTTCCCATTTCCTCTCACAACACCAGAAATTGGCATTCCTGGCCCTAGACAGAATGTCTGTTACAATGATCTGTCTATAGGAGTCTTGACTGACTGTGGGATGATTGGTGCAAATACTCCTGAAACCAGCCTTGGTTTTCTACAGCAAAGATGGGAGCAGGGAAACACTCAGACTTCCAATCCATGAAAATGGATTTCATCTGATTGCAGTTATAAGTCTCAGTGTTGTCTTCCAACAAACACTACAGCTCAAATATCTCCACCCATGCTTTTTTCCCCCTCTGTGTTTCTCTTAATTATACTTGAGTGAAGGAATGAAGCAGCAAAATATCAGAAAACCCTAAGACCTCGGGAGCCCTAGAATAGAGCATAGGGTCTGTTTGGTGAAGGCACCTAGTTTTCTAGATGCAAATACACACACACACACACACACACACACACACACACACACACACACAAGAGCATACATGTACACCTACAAACATACACATTCACCCACATTTAGCATGAAATATGAGTGGGAGACAGTTTAGCGAATTAGTAAAGATCTTTCTAGTCTTAAACTATCTTTCTGGTTGGCAGATTGGATATAAATTTGTTGTTTTGAAGACGTAATTCCCTGAGAGAGCAGAGACAAAAATATGGTTGTGACTTACTTTTAAGTTTGACAAAGCTTGAGAAATGTCCTCGCCTTGCCCAATATATGTCCCTTACTCCTCAGGCTGAAGGGTCCCAGTCAGACTGCTGATGAACAAATACCACTGGAAGGGTGGTCTTCTAACCAAGACCTGCTTG
This sequence comes from Zapus hudsonius, assembly GCA_004024765.1. Classification (NCBI taxonomy): domain Eukaryota; kingdom Metazoa; phylum Chordata; class Mammalia; order Rodentia; family Dipodidae; genus Zapus; species Zapus hudsonius. The sequence goes on along the minus strand of PVHP010010088.1, from coordinate 20,440 downwards.
TAATTTTAAGCCAGCCTAAACTGGTTTTCCTTCTGGTTTCAATTTAAAGGGCCAGTTCAAAGTAAATGCAATATTACCATGATAAAGGATCTTTTCCTGATTTTGTTTGCCCTGCTCAGGATTCAGCCCAGGGCCTCACTCAAACTAGGCAAGACACTCCCACTAAACTGAGTTCTCAGCCTTTTCCTAAACACTTAAACATGAGGCTAACATGCACACACAGCATTTTCTGCCTTGTGAGTATTTACATAATCTGAATAATTCAGATAAGCCACAGACCAAGGGCCAAAGCAAGAGAGAGAGAACATGACTTTCATTTCCTTTCACAAATGTACCAATGCCCAGGTTTAGACTCTAATTGAAAGTTTCTGTTATAATTTGTCATGCATGCATCATTAACACTCATCCAAATGAGAGGAAAAATTTACACACAGCCCTGCTTCGACAAGAAATCAACCTGTTTTCTCTTGGCTCCTTTGCTCTCTTCATCCCAGTTGGCTTCTTTCTATCTAGCATTTATCTTTGTTTTCCAGGCAGCATTGCTTATAATGAGAATATCTAATTTATTACCAGATTTTTCAGGACCAAAAAAATGAGACACGTCATTAAATACAATGGTCAATGTATCATGGATGATGGGAAATGAACAGAACTGTGACCACTGTGCGTGTTAGAATCAGAGGAGCCTCTGACTTCCACCTCATCCTGGTTTTGTGAGCACTGCATAGGCTGCTTTAGTCTTTAGGATTCTAAATTTTGTAGCATCACCATTATGGGGTTGGGACAACCTACTGCCTGCTCTGCTTTGAAAATGCTTAAACCTCTTTCTGCTGGTGTGCCTGAGCCTGCTTGCACCTATTCTTGGGAGCTGAGTGTGTATACCTCTTTCCTCTCTCTGTTCAGTGACTTCACATTGGTAGCTGGAAATTTACACCCAAAGGGGAAAAGGGGGTATTGCGGTCAGCTTTCTAGTTGCTGCGCAGAAAGAACCCAAACAAAAGTGGCTTGTAGAGGAATGGGTTTATTTGGCTTACAGACTCGAGGGGAGACTCCATCCTGGCAGGGAAAACGATGGCATGAGCAGAGGGCTGGACATCACCTCTGCCACAGCACTGCAAACAGTGGCAGGAAGGTGTGCCAAACTCTGGCAAGGGGAAGCTGGCTTATAACCCCATAAGCCCGCCCCTGACAACAAAGCTTCATCGAGGTTGTAAAACCCAAACTGCCATCAGCTGAGGATCGATCTATCAGAACACATTCAATTGTTTGTGGGGGACACCTGTATCAAACCATGACAGTCTGCCCCGACCTCCACAAACTAATAATCATACATGATACAATACAATGTGTTCAGCTCAACTCTTAAGTCCCCGCAGCTTTCAACTAAGCCATAATACCAAAAATAAACCCGTAATGGCACAGAACACTCACAATGCAAAACATGAGGCACAGCAAAAACAGATTGACCAATACAAGATTTAAAACAAACAGGGCACCATCAATCTCTAACTCCAAGTTCAATGATTCTAACCAATAAGTCTCTCGGAGATTCAAATCCACCCCTCCAGCTCGGCTACTCACAGTCTGGGAAAGGGGGAAATACTCAAAATTTCCAGCACCCTACTGATTATTTCTAAAGATTTTTCCTGCTAGAAATAACACTGTTGTGGTAGCTAATGTTGACTGTCAACTTGACAAGATTTAAGTCACCATGGAAGCCTCCTTCTGGGTATGTCTAAGAGGGTGTTTCCAGATTTAGCTGGAGAGAGATCTATCCTGAATGATATTTAAGCAAAGGTGGCAACTCCTTGGGTAATTACCATGTAACAAAGACATGTCAATGTCTAACTCCTCAAAATAATGCTGAAAACTAGGTAGTACCATCCGTATTCATTTTACAGATGAGAAAATTTGGATAGTGTGTATGCCTGGACCAAAGTGTGATGCTGCTTGCCCCAAAATTATAAGTGCTTTCAGTGTACAATCAGTTTTTATTACCATAAAGAAATTCCTTGCGAATAAATAAATTAAAATATTTTTTAAAATATTCCACACATAGTTATATTATCTGTGAATAAAGACATTTATTTTTTGAAAAAAAAAAGAAATTCCTGTAGCAGACTAAATTTATAAAGAAAATAGGTTTACTGAACTCATCCAGTGCGATGCAGGCTCTTTCTGGCCTCCTTGTGAGTGGCAGTGGCAGGAGCACATCACACCACCCCCAGACACCAGAGAGGCTAGAGTCCCACATTCCTGTTCCAAGGACACACCTCCAGTTTCCTGAAGTCCTCCCAGTGGGCTCAGCATTTTAAACATCCACATCACCTCCCTTCCTATGTGGAAGGAGAAGCTTCTACTCTATGTACTTTAGTGGTAAATGGACCAGCCATGTGTGTGAGCTAAGGAAGCTTCACCCTCAGGGCCTCCAGAACTCCCTGTTCGAGGTTCTTTTCAGCCCTGCTAATGATGTGATAGTCCTTTACAGGTTTACCTCATCCTCGGCAATATCTAGTCCTCCCTCCTCTTCTAACCTATTCTCCTGATCCGTAATCTGATTGCTCCTCCAAAGCCCCCCAGAAAATGTGGTGATCAAGCAAAGCTAAAGGGAGCTATTGCAATGGTAGGACTCGCCTAGACAGAGGTGCTGGCCACATCGTGGATGGCACAGAGAAAGGATTAGGGTCTGAACCAGGTGACTTACAGTAAGTTTGGCAAGGCAGAAAACTGGTTGGAATCGGAGAAAGTTCAAGATTTGACAATTTATTGGTGGGCACAGGAAATTATGCCTAAGGAAATTATTGAAAGGTAGGTCATAAGTTTCATAAATATGCTCCTGTATACAAGTATTTTCCAGAGTGATGAATTAAATTACTTCTGATTTTTCTGAAAAAAAAAAAAAAGCTTGCTCCCATAGTTACTTATCACAAAGAGAAAAAAATAAGGTATAATTTAGTTCTCGGGGGCAAAGATTCTTTCTCTACTAATGTTCATGGCCTCCCATGTGGAGAGGAGGCCATAACCCTTGGTTTCTCACAATATCCCTGGTGTTGGATTAGCTGGTCTACTTCTCACCAGCTGTATGTTGAAAACTGGAGACTCCTTGAACCAAGACAGTGACATCTGACATCAGCCACTGGTATCATGGGTTTTGATCTATTCTGTGTATTTTTGGGTGCATTTTTTGACTCAAGTGACACAGACAACATTGACCCAAGGCTTTTGCTAAGCCCAGAGCTCTTCAGTGTGTCATTGTCTTTGTAGGGAGGGGGAGGGGGAACTGCACATAAAGAAACCCTGGTAGTCTGCCCAGCCTCTCGGCATTTTTTCAGTAATGTGCAAGTTAAATATTTCATTTATGTATTTCTTGCTGAGAACATATGGCAGCTTTCTTCTTTTGAATTTTGATCATAGAGTAATATCCAGAAGCGGGACTACAGGGTAATGAGAAATGAACATTTTCCTGGCTCTTGGTTTCTATTGCCAGATTACTCTCTATGGAGTGATGTAAAAATTTACACTGCCAGGAGCAATGCAGAAATGTACCATTTTCACCACAATATGGCTAGCATTTGATTTTGAAATGTATTCTATGTATATGTATATAGTTATAATATTATTTCTCATATCTAAACTTCCATTCTGGTTTCTAAGTTATAATATGGAATACATTGTTTTTATTTCAGTGATTAGAACTGATTAGCAAAAAGACAATTTCAGAAGCACCCAAAGTTTCTACAGTTATTAGCTTGATATATTTGTTAATAGTTGGATAGATCCTGGTAGACCATTAAATTTTCTTTCTAAAGGTATATTCAATTTACTAGAAAAAAACTGGGTCATATTCTTCGACTTATTTTATAGCCTGTTTTTTCCATTCATGCAGAGTTTGAACATATTTCCATGAAGTGATATTTTCCTGTCATTAGTCATACTTGCTGAACATTATTCTGTTGGTGAGAGACAGCAGAAATATTGAGAAACCTGACTATGGAGTCCAGTTGCTAAGTAAAGACATCTAGGTAAATGCCAGGTAGGCTGGGTGTGGTAGCACACACCTTTAATGCCAGCACATGGGAGGTAGGAAGATGGCCATGAGTTCAAGGCCAGCCTGAGACTATATAGTGACTTCCAGGCTCAGCCTGGATTAGAGCGAGACCCTACCTCATAAAACAAAACAAAACAAAATCCATATAGTAGCCATATGACTTTGAGCAAGTTACTTGATCTTGGTGACTCATTTACTCATCTGTGAAATAAGGACCATAATAGAATTGATTCATTGGGTTGTAATATCGATTAAATAAATCAAAATGCATGACTCTGAGTTTGGGAGCTGGATTATCAGGAAAAGTACAAGCATGAGTGTCATGGTTTGATCCAGGTGTCCCCCACAAACAAATGAATGTGTTCTGATAGATCGATCCTCAGCTGATGGCAATTCGGGAATTAGAACCTCACTAGAGCTGTGTTGTTGGGGCGGGTTTATGGGGGTTATAAGCCAGCTCCCCCTTGCCAGTATTTGGCACACCTTCCTGCCACTGTTTGCAGTGCTGTGGCAGAGGTGATGTCCAGCCCTCTGCTCATGCCATCGTTTTCCCTCGAGTCCGTAAGCCAAATAAACCCATTTCTCCATAAGCCGCTTTTGCTTGGGTTCTTTCTGCGCAGCAACTAGAAAGCTGACCACAACAATGAGAGACTGAGAGTCTGACTTTCCTATTTCCCTTCTCCCATGTAAAAACCTACCATCTCAGTCATGTGGGAAGCAGAGACAAAGAACCTTGGGGCTCAGTGCTCAGCTCCTGGTTTACTAAGAGACTCCACCTCAAGGAAACAATGTGGAAGAACATGGAGGAGGACACCCCCCATCCTCCTCTGGCCTCTGAGCGAATGCACATGAACACACATGCACATCCACAACACCGTGACATCACACACCATACACATGTGTGCACACATGCACACACATATGCCTGAAGGGTGTGCACATAGGCTGCACCATACCAGGGTTTTCTAGGAACAATATTGGATATATTATCACTGAATATTGAACGAGGGCCATATTGGGCTTCTAGGTTATTTCTCTTTTTCTTACATTACACATAATACTACGCTTTGAATATTTTTTTTATTTGAGCAACTCTTAAGATAAATTTCTCAATGTTAAATTGTAGAATATTTATATAAAATAGTTGAGAATCCTCTCACTTATTTTCCTCCAAAGAATATATCCCATATCTTGTGCTTAGGATTACTTACTATTTCTTCCTCTACGCTAGCTAGCAGCTAATTTCCTTTAGGTCCTTTGCCTGGTAGAGACAAGTGAGGTCTGGGCTGTAAATATGATCTGATCAGAAAGACAGAGGCACAATTTCCTGTGGCCTCTTTGTTCTCCCCATCATCATCTTCTCATTAGCTGGCCCGGGAATTTATATCAGGGAACATTAGCCACTTAGGCAATGCTTTAAAGGGAGAAATAATAACTGGTAATATTGCTTTTACGGTTATCATTAACTTGAGATAAATTTCAAAGAGGTATCTTCAGAAAGAAATGAAAGATTAGGAGGACTAAGAATCTAATTTATCATAACTGCCCACGGACAGAGGAGCCTCCAGCGGGCCCTTAGGAAGGGTGTGCTGAGACTGGGATCAGCTTGTCGCACAAAGGCTTCTGGAATTAGGTACCTGAAGTGCCCAATATCTCAGCTATTAAACCAGTCAACTGGCTGGATCAGTTACTTCCTCTTACTGGGAAGAAACACGCGATCAGAAGCAGCTGATGGAAAGAAATGGTTTATTTCAGTTTGCCATTTCAAGGGGAAGTTTCCTCATGGTGAGGAAAGCGTGCTCTGAGCAGGAAGCTGGCTCAGACCATCACATAGCACCAGGGAGGTAGCAGAGAGCATGAGCTGGGCTAGCACTTGTAAGGGGGCTGGATTATAAAATCCCAAGGCCTGCCCCCCTCTGACATACTTCTTCCAACAAGACTCCACCTCCCGAAGGCTCTGCCAACTGGGGAATATATATGAGGCTTAATCACAAACACATAGAGCTAGAGGGGACATTCACATTTAAAGTACCACAGTTATTAAGCCACGTTTATCATGGCACTGTATTTTTTTTTATTGTCCATAATGAGTTACATTATTTAGTGGGCCAACAATCAGTTGTTATCCCCAATTTCCCAATAGCCCCCCTCCCCATCCCCAATCAGCTGGATATCCTCCTCCGTGGGCTGTCTGGATCAGTCCTTGGGGAAGGGGACCATGGATAGCCTAGTATTCAGCCCGGTTCTCCTGGCTCAAGTGTGTTGTCACTGAGGGGTGCCATGCCTCTGGATAGTCTCCCCCACCACTGCTCTCACAATCTTTCTGCCCCCTCTTCCGCTCAGTTTCCTGAGTCGTGGTGGGTAAGTATTTAAGGCTGCTTTAATGTTGTGAGCTTAGGGGTCTTTGTCTCAAAAATCATTGGTTTCTGTCTCACTGGCTTATCCTATGTTGATTGGATGGCTGTGGCTTTGGGTCCCTTGTTCATCCCTTAATTCTCTGTGGGGTTCCATATGGAGCCTCCACGATATGACTGTGGTGGCTCATCTCTTGCCAGTATCTCAGCTATCTGCCTGTGGTCCAGTTGATAGGGTTAGATGGGCCACAGCTCTCTTGCTGCATCCTGAAAAATACAAACACAATTTCCATCGGAGAGTGAGATCAGTATAGATTAACAAATATACACAATTCTGGATTACCTAGATTCTATTTTTAGTAGCCTCCCCGTCAATCGCTCCCATAGTGCATCTTTTCTTGTGAGCCCAAGAGTACGGGATCCAGTGCATATCGCCCTGAATCCCCAGTTCCAGTCAAGGACTCCCCCTCACTGAGTGGAATATTTGGCCGAATTTAAAAGCTCTTGATTGTCTCCCTCAGGCCTAGGCTTCTCCATTGCACAAGTGCTCCTTATTCGTTCAGCTGAAAGGGGAGAAATTCGTTGTGCAAGAGAATGAAAAGATGGCTGCTTTGTCATAATTAAAGATACATGTGACTATCCAGAACATCTTGGGCACATACACGTTACTCTTTCTGAAGGAAATTCTAAAATGTTGTGTCTTATATTGAAAATATGGTGTTCTTTTCTGAAAGAAATCACTTTATATTATATGAAATATTTCCTGACTTATTTCCTTCCACGGGAATCTCAATGGTGCTGGTCAAGACTTTTTTCTCCTGTGTTGACAAGTATAAGCCTTAATTACAATGACAAAATGTCCCTAATTAACCTTTGCCCTCCTATCCCAGGAAGTTCTTTCTCACTTAAAGTTACCATTCCTTAATGCTTCTTCTCCCCTATTCTTGTATAATTTTCTCCACAGGGTAATAATTAACATATCTTATATCCCACATGTTTGTTCATTTTATCTTACATTTCATTTGTTGTTTGCATTTTGCACTCTGAATCAGTTCCATGAATCTAGAGACCTTTTTCTGTCATATTCACACTCATCTCCTCAGCAAAAGGGATGGTGAGTGACAAGAGTAGGCACTCTCTAAATAGTCATTGAATAAGTTCATCATTATAAATCTCCATTTCTTCATCTGCAGAATGAGAATAAAACTTCCTTTATTCCAGGGTTCTTCTGGTGGTTGAATGAGACAAGATGTGTAAAATACTTAGTGTAGACCCCTGAGTTGGGACTGAGCAGCTCCTCATATAAGTGTCCACCAGGTGCACTTAAGTGAATTTAAGAAAGGTCAAAAAATAGCTGAATTTGATAGCACATTGGAATTCTAGCACTTTGATGGTAAAGATAATAGGATCAGTCGTTCAAGCCCATCCTCAGCTTCATAGTGACTTCAAAACCAGCCTAGGCTGCATGAGATATTTTCTCAAAAACAAAGTCATAAAATAGATTTAGAAGCAACCTTCTTGGGCATTCTGTTACTTATGTAGGGGAAGGATGACTTCAAGCTAACTAAGACTCCCTTACATAAACAGCCCAACTAACAAACACTGTTCCCAGTTCCCCAAACACTAATCAAACCCACCAACCCTGTGATACACATCTCTGTAGTATTCTTTAGGTGGCCAAATTGGCTTTAAGTGCACCAAAAACCCTGATCCTTTTTCATTTTGGTTCCCTAAAACACTTAAGTCAGATAAGTGAACTTAATTGGAGAGGGAGAGGGAAGACTCCATGGAAAGGACAGAAGTTATTGATTTTTAAAAATATTTTGTTTTTATTTGAGAGAGAGAGAGAGAGAGAGAGAGAGAGAGAGAGAGAGAGAGAGAGAGAGAGAGGCAGAGAGAGAGAATGGGTGTGCCAGGGCCTCCAGCCACTGCAAACAAACTCCAGATGCATGCACCTCCCTGTGCATCTGGCTTCATGTGGGCACTGGGGAACTGAACCTGGTCATTAGACTTTGCCTGCAAGCATCTTAACCCCTGAGCCAACTCTCCAGCCCCCTGATTTTAGAAATGAGTTTTCTTTTAAAGTGAACATCAAAGTTGCTAAAAAAAAAAAAGCCTTGATAAAATAGGTATAATGATGGATAGCTATTTATACTTTACCAAAAGAAACCTCATTGATGTCATTTGTTCCCTGATTGGTTGACTCTAAATCATAATCTAGTTATTAATTTCTACTCAAAAAGGCTTCCTAAGTTGTTTATCTGGCCAGTAAAGCATCATTAATGTATAAGTTCATTTCTCTTTAGCAAGAGAAGCTATCTGCTTTCATTTCTACATCTGTCTTGGCCTCTGTCTTATCACAGTGTTATTGAACATTAACATAAGACTTCACTGTGTGATGTGAAGAATCTTAGGTCTGAAGAGAAGCAAGAGGAAGCAGAACCAACCAGAGTGCAGAACTGTGAAGGGACAAGTACAGGTGTCAGCTGCTTTGGTATTTGGTTAGACATGATCTGAGTCATTTCAGAGCTTGTGGGAGCAAGCCTACAGCCATGCCTACCATCTGAATTGGTCAAGTTCTCCGAAGCATACACTCCAAGGTGTCTTTGCCTCTGTGGCTCCACTCATTGCCCTGAACTACCAGTCTGTCAGTCCAGACAACCTACTCAGGCTTTGCATGAAATTGCATTAGAAAATTTTCATTTTTCTCAACTGTTTTGTGGCTTTGTTAGCTAGCTCATTAACAATTGGAGTAGGAAATGGGATAAGAGGCTACTTTCCTTATGTCATATGTTATACTCTTCTCCGTTTTCCTTTACTATTATTTTTATTATTTTTTTATTTGGAGAAAAATGCAAATCTAGCCCAAATTTCAGGCCCCAAAGGCTCAGCTTCTACCCTAGTGACATTACCGAGGTGTCACCTTGACAAGGAAGATGCTCCTTTGGTCCACAAGCTCTTGATTCATAAAGAATCTCCTGCCCTTGCTTTGACCAAGTCACACCTCACCATTCCTTTGAAGATGGGAGAACAGGAAGAACTGGTGATCTTGGTTTGTGAAGAAGGGCTGCTATTGGTCTGCCTTTGTAACTGCACTATCAAAAATAAGCGTTGTCACATGTTTAAGCTTTCCTGGGAGGGACATGTCCAACTGATCACAGAAGCCACATGAAACCATCCAAAGCTTTGCTAGGCAAATCCTCTTGGAGGCAGGATGACTCATCACACCCCATGTATCCTGCAAGTGGACATGCACCCTGTACTCTGAGGGTGACTCAGGTGTTGTAGGGAAACAAAATGATGGAGGATCAGAGTTTCTGCTACATTTAAAGCTAATGTAGCCACGTAATGTCTTACAAAGATGCAAGTTACATGGGTGGTTTGGGTTACTTATTAGGAAACACATTACTGATGGGGAAAGTGGAATTCCTGTTTGTTTACTGGGATTTTTGAAACGGGTCAGATCTAAATACTAAATCTACAATTTGATACTTATGCAGCCTTGGAGCAGTTCTAAACAATTGTTCATCTACTTAGAGAGGAGGACACCCACTTCACAGAAATGCTATGAAGGTGATGTTATATAAATTGTAATAAGGTTTCAACAAATGTCAGTCTTCTTTCCTCTCATAAGTTAGACAAACTCCTATAGTCATAACTTAAGCAGGCCTGTAGTCATGCATTTTCATGTCGCAAGTTAATAGCTATGATAGCAATTCCAGTATTAATGGAGTTGGCCTTCTTTTAAAAATTCACACTATTTGTACTCTGACCAAATGTATCAAAGATTGTTAGTAAGATTATTAGAGAAGTGGGTATCATGGCAGGTCACAGTGACCAGGGCAATTTCCTCGTGATAGAGAAAGCACTATTTGAAAAGTGGAAAAGCCATTTAGTCCTGGCCCTGTGAAATGGATGCCTGATAACCTGATAGCGTCATAATGTTAATGACCCGATGGCCTCCACTGCATTAAAGGACATTAAAGTGTTGTCTGTAGAATGCGTAGTGAAGAGCCTTATAGACTGACTCACATTTTCCATCGAGATAGTCTTGAAATTTTCTCATTTCTCATTAATGTTAATCACTTCCTTAAAAGAACTTTCATACATGCATGATTTAAACAGCTTAAAAGCTTTCTTTAAGGGTGTGTGCAGATTTTCTACTCATTATCCCAATAATGCAGAATTAACATGATAAAGACAACAGATCTGATTGTACTTCCACAATCTTCTACTTCCTGGGCTTTTATCCCCTTACATAATTGCTTATTTTTTATATGTGCATATGTATACAGATGCATGCACCCCATGCATACATGCATGTAGGTAGGACAGAGGAAAATATATCATATACCTTGCTCTGTCATTCTTATAGCTTATTTTCTTAAGACTGAGTCTCTCATTGAACCTTGAATGCCCTGCTATTTGGTTGGCTACAGGGAACTCCAAGCAATCCTCTAGTCTCTACCTACCCCCTTAGTGCTGGGGTTAAAGGCATGTGCAGCCATTCTCAGCTTTTTTTTCCAAGATAGGGTCTCGCTCTATCCTAGGCTGACCTGGAATCCACTATGTAGTCTCAGGGTGGCCTCCAACTCATGGCAATCCTCCTACCTCTGCCTCCCTAGCGCTGGGTTTAAAGGCATGGGCCACCACACCCAGCTAGTCCCAGCTTTTTATGTAGGTTCTGAGGATCAAACTTAGGCACTCAGGCTTATATGGTAAATGGTTTTACTTACTGAATTATCTCTCCAGCCCCAACAATAACTTCTTAGAGTTCAAATCCATCTTCTTTTTAAAATATTTATTTATTTATGAGAAAGAATGGGTACCCCATGGTCTCTAGCCACTACACACAAACTCCACATGCCTGTGACCCCTTGTACATCTGACATTTCATGGGTACTGGGGAATCAAACCTGAATCCTTACGCTTTACAGGCAATTGCTGTAACCGCTAAGCTATCCAGCCCACTCATCATTTTCTTGATGGAATCAAGAGCTCCGTGCTCACTTGCTGGCTTGAGTGGCAGAGGAAGCTCAGTGACCTCTCTTTAAATGACCATTAGCTCCTCTACTTTATAAATTGGAAGTTGGGATATGAGGAAAGAAGGAATTGGTGAGGTTGGCTTTGCACAAGGAAATAAGAGAAGGAAAGGAGGTTTTAAGAACTCCAGTTTCAGGCAGGAGAGATGGCTTAGAGGTTAAATGTGCTTCCTGCTGCAAACATCGTGGGGGACTGACTGAGACTGCACAGTTAGAATCTCTAGAACCCATAGTAAACAGCAAGGTATAGCCATGTACCCTGGTAAGCTCAGTTATGCAGGGGAGCAGATACCTGAGAACTCTCACAGTCATGAAAGGACAAGCTCTAGGATCAGTAAGATACTCCTTCCTACACTAGTAAGAACTGGTAGAAGAGTGATGGAGAGCCCCTTGGACCCAGACTGGCGGGAAAGCGGGTGGCTCGGTCCTGGGCAGACGGGAAGGCGGGCGGCTCAGGGAATTGGGGATAACAACTCATTGTTTGCCCACTAAATAATGTAACTCATTATGGACAATAAAAAAAGAGTGATGGAGAGAGACACATACTATTGGTCCAGGCCACCACAGGCAAGTGTATGGGGCTCCACTTGGGCACGTACACAACACATATACCACACATCACATGCAACAAGCAAGAAAAGAAAACTGTAGCTCCTTAGCTTTTAGGAATGAGCTCAGTGAAGCAGACTGAGCATTCTGGTGAGGGTCACTTTGCAGAGAGTTGGGGCATATCAAAGCCACTTCAGATAGCCTTAGGACCCTACCAAGGTCAGTAGCGCTGTAGCACACAACTGACCTACTCTTGTTGTCCAGTGACCTGTGCAGACTATCACTCCTGATTCATATCCTGCTTCTTGCTTGGCTCCTCCTACTTCTGATAACCTCATATTATGACCAGGCAGACTAGATTCCCATTGGATGCCCAGTCTACTCACTCTCTGTCTGCCTTAGGCAAACTTGGGCCTTCATTGGTAGCTTGCTAAACTCCTGAAAAATGTGACCATGGAGCAGAGTTAAATGAGACCTAATGAAAAGTGGCCTTTTCTACATAGGTGGTCCTCTCTTGCAAACTCCTGTTCCAACTTGGCCACTGAGGCTGACCAACTGCCTTGTGTCGTTGTCATCCCCACTCTAAGGCAGAACATGAATGAACAAGAATGAAATTTACCTTGGAGAGATTGCAGTGGCTTCAAAAAGTATCTTTGCCTTCACATTCTGGCTCTATATAGTAAGATCTTCATCCAGGGGGACTGTAGTGTTGAATTGGTAGACACCAAAGCTTGAGCACTTATGAGGTGAAAATGGTGACTTGAACCTCCTGTGTGGTGGGACATGTGTATAATATTAGCACTTGAAAGGTAGAGGCAGTAAGATCATGATTTCAAGGTCAACCTCATCTATATATCTGGTTCCGAGCCATTTGGATCTACAAAAGACCCTGTCTTAAAGAAACAAGAACAAAAGAAAGAAAGAAAGAAAGAAAGAAAGAAAGAAAGAAAGAAAGAAAGAAAGAAAGAAAGAAAGAAAGAAAGAAAGAAAGAAAGAAGAAAGAAAGGAAGAAAAGAATGAAAAAAAGAGTGAAAGAGAAAGGGAGGAAGTCATAGAGAGGAGGGAAGGAAGAAAAGAAGGAAGGAAAAGAAAGAAAATGGAAGTCTGAGCTAAGAACAAATGCTCTTGAGTAAAACCCAGCCCTTTCTCAGCATCGGGTATGGGAGTATTGAGCAGGGGAAGTATAAGGCTATTCATCTTGTGAGTTCATTAATGTAGAAGCAGGGCATCAAGAATTTCTCTTGAGGGTTCCAGGGAAGTTTTGCATTTTTGACAGTGGTTTGGACTAGTCTCACTAAAAATGACTTCAAAACCCTAGCAACCCTGACAATCTCCAGAAGAGCACAAATTCAATGGGACAGATGATTCTAATGTGTTTTGTTTAATACTGATATTGTAGACATGTAGCCTTTGATTTAATAATTCACATTACAAAACACGCAGAGGAAGTACTCAACACTAGGATGTGCAGAATCTGACTAGATATGATGCCCGACTTCTGAATATTAAGAAACTTGTCAGACTTACTGTCTCCTAGCAAAACAATTCTCAGATTTATTACTCTGGAAAGTCCAATGTAACAGTAATTGATTTGTAATCATTTTTGGGTTCTTTCATCTGTACAGATTCTAAACAAGGTAGTGGATGAAATATCAATTAACTTCTTGGAGTAAATATGAGTAAAATCACTAAGAGGATTTTAATTTTATTTTACATATAAAAAGGAAAGAAGGCTAGAGAGAGGCTTTATGGTCAAAGGCACTTGTTTGCAAAGTCTGATGGCCCAGGTTTGATTCCTCAGTACCCACATAATGAGACACATTTCCTAATAAGCGCACTCACTCTCTTCCCTCCCTCCCCATCTCTCTCTCCCTTTCTTTTTTAAATATTTAACCAACATGTTTAAAAGGAAAAAGTTTATTTTACTGGATCAAAGGCCATCTGTCACAAGCCTGTGTAGCTCTTCTCCTAGTAGTACAAACAATTCCTCTTTCCCCATAAAGAGTTTGGATACATCTTTTTCTTTAGGTAATGCTTTAGTTCGTAACATTTTATAGTAGATGATATTCTTGGCTCACTTAGTTGCTCAGAAATTTTCTTGCAAGTATCTAATCTAAAATAATTGTTTATCTAGCTATTCTATTTGTTAGGTAGTTAAGTTTTAACAGTAGACCACACCATTAAAAAGTTATGTACATAAATTTAAAAAAAATAATTTTACTCTTTAATAATAATACTGACTTAGTCATGGTATATGTGTACCACCAATCACTGTCTAGCTTCTCAAACCTAAAGTCCTATTGGACCCCACCACCCTCATTTTTTATTTCATAGTCAAGCAAGTGAAAAAAAATGAACTCTCATAGAGATATCCTGACATTGAAAGGAATGTGGGGCTAATACTGAAAACCTACCTAATAGTACCTAATAGTTACCTCATACTGAAAACATCCCTTACCTCAAGGTATCCAGCCACCACCAGTTATCTCTGTCTTTCTCATTAAGCATCTGGTGCTGCCCTGAATTAACTATGGATCCCTGGGATGACTTGGTGTCTGCAGTTTAGAGCTAATAGCTTCCTGTCACAGGAGCATTTAGCTTATATCAACTCCCTGACACTCTTGCTACTTTTAGCTTCAGAGTCACATACTTTTTAATGCAACATGGTACCAAATGTATATCAACAAATTCATTTCAACATAGGAGGCAAAAGTTTGTGTTTTGGAGTTAGTGGGAGTGTGATGACTTAAAGTATATATCTAATTTTTTCAAATACACAATACTCAGACTCTTCATGTATAAATGTGATCCTATCATCATATACATTTGAGCATATTTTTCTTTTTTAATTTTAAAACATTTATTTATTTATTTATTTATGAGAGAAAAAGAGAGAGGGGGCAGAGAGAGAGAGAGAGAGAGAGAGAGAGAGAGAGAGAGAGAGAGAGAGACAATGGGTGTGCCAGGGCCTCCAGCCACTGCAAATGAACTCCAGACACATATGCTACTATCTACATTTGTCTTTACATGGGTACTGGGGAATTGAACCTGAGTCTTTAGGCTTTGCAGGCAAGCGACTTAACCACTGAGAAATCTCATCAGTCCACACTTTTTTTATACTTATTCGGTGTCATCTTCATCTACCTGTCTTTCTTATACACAGTTATTTCATGAGATAACAGCATAATTTGGAACATAACCTTTTAGATTTTTTTCCTTTTGTTCATATGATCGTATACTGATATTGACATGCATGGTGGCATGGAAATTGGCCATTGGTTTACATGATGGAGAATATAAATCATTTCTTACACCTTGTGAAAATCTCTGCAACTCAAGTGATATGTATCTGACTCGTTCCTTCAAATGGCATGAGGGTAGCATCATGTCACAAGGTATGTAAGAACCACAGTTCATCTTCTTGCCTGTACATACTCTTATCAATGACATCATTATGATTATTTCTTGTCTGGCACTGAAGGTAGAGCTACATTCTACACCTCTGTGGTTGTTT
Organism: Zapus hudsonius; assembly: GCA_004024765.1. Taxonomy (NCBI): domain Eukaryota; kingdom Metazoa; phylum Chordata; class Mammalia; order Rodentia; family Dipodidae; genus Zapus; species Zapus hudsonius. The sequence goes on along the minus strand of PVHP010010088.1, from coordinate 4,933 downwards.
GAATGTGAAATGTTTCCAATAGCCTTGTGCATTTGTCATTAAGCCACATACTCAATGCCTAACTGGTGAAGCCTTTGGAAGGTGGAGCCTTGCTGGAAGAGATGTGTCACACTGGAGGTGGACCTTATTAGTCTAGCCTAACTGGATATCCAGGGATAGCTGCTACCTTCAAGTTAACATGACAAGATGTGATGCTTAGCCTTTGCTCTGCTACACTTTCCTGCCAGGATGAAACCTCCTGTCAAAACTGTAAGCCTGAAAAAAACCTTTCCTTCCATGAGCTTCTTTTGGTCCAGTGTTTTGTCCTGGCAATAATAAAGTGACTGCAGCAAGCTTTTTTGCTACTTTCATACATACCAATGGTTTTATTATTTATTCTCAGGTGCAGAATTATAGGCCTAGGTTATATATCTACATTAAAATTTTTTAAGTAGAAGTTGGAAGGTGGAACTTTCATCCACTTTGGCTGGTCATAGCTCTCTAATCTGCTAAGAGGTCAGAGACCATGTGGCCAATGGAGGCTTCCTCTTTCATGTGGTAGGAAGGGTTACAGAACTCTTTCTTACCCCACTGTGTCAGAGGAGGCCTGGTGTAGAGTTGGGACTGTAACCATTGCTCAGTGGTCAGTAAAATAGTACGGAGGCAGAATTTCTATCTCAGCCCAGAAAACAAAGAGCCCTCAGTTCAAGGAATCAATAGAGGCCAAATGGGAAACTTACCCCTACCTGAAAATGATAAGGCAAAATATCTTCTGTACCTATCATCTAAGTAGCAGAAAAAAATTTTCAAAGTTAAAAGAAATGATTTATATAATATCCAGAGACAAATAACAATATAAAAATGTTCAGGCTTCACTTGTCACACCAAAACTTAGGAGATCTCACACAAAATTAACAACAAAAAAGATAATTAACAGATGTCAACATTAAGAAGACAGTGATTTTAAAATTATCTGACAGCATAAAGCAACTGTAATTAAAATTCTCAGAAAAGCAATTACACTTAAAATATGTGAAAAACTGAAAGCCTAAGCAAAGAAAGAGAAGATATGAAAATGCAATGAGAATTTTATAGCTGAAAACTCTAATAACCAACATAAAAGTTCAAAAGCAGAATGGAATGGTCAGGTGAACAATTCAGTGACATTGAAGACACAACAGGAGTGACCCAATAAGATCAATAGAGAGAAAAATAAATCAGGAGAAAAATGTATAAAGCTGGAGGACGATGTGATACTTTAATAAAAGATATTACATTGATAAATTAACAAAGGTAGAGAACTTGTAGGAATTGAAAGCATGCCTAAGAATATGACAGAATTTGTCCAAAATTGGGAGAGATTGAACCTATAAATTATGGGGGATCTAGGGAGATGGCTGAGTTGGTAAATTGCTTGCTTACAACATACATATGAGGATCTGTATGGTAGTTTGATTGAATGTCCCCCAGTAGATTGAAAAGTGTATTAAAGGTTTTCTCCAGCTTCCTGGCTGGAGGGTATGTCAACTTGGCCTGGTCCCCTAGGCTCCAGCCCTAAGGTATTTCTGGGGTGGGTGTGAAATTCCAGCTATACATATGCAGAGAGCAGTCTGAGCTCAAGTATGGACTTCCTGTTGTTTGCTAGTTGGAGTATGCTTGCTTGAGGTGCTGGTGATGCATCTCTTTCTCTCTGTTTGAATCTGTGAAAGGGGGCCAGCCCTTTCACCATTTTGGATCTTCCCCTGGATCTGTTACTTCAATAGATATTTTCCTCCCAAAACTGTGCCTGATGTGGAGATTCATCCCAGTGGTGTGTGTCTGACTACAGCATCTTTGGTACCAGAAGTGGGTTGATTTTTCTGAGATAAATCTGACTGTGTGGATTTTGGTCTTCTAGAACTTGTGTGCCTGAAATGGACATGGATTTGGTACTTGCAATTGAAGATGCCTTCCAGAATGGTAAGGCATGTTTTATAGACTATTCTGGTGAGAATTTGGAAATGCTCAGTACAGAGAGAATTACATTTGGAGGCTTGGCTTATGAACTTTCTAAGGGGAAGGAGAGACTGCCAAAAGCTTTAATATAACTGTGTGCCTGGGACAAGGGGTAGATGCATACTACTTCTCATGTCCAGAGAGTTTGACCAAGTTTCAATTTAATAGATTGTTGTGCTTGGCTATGGATATGGAACTGAGAATTTAAGATTTGAAGTTGAAAAAAACCTCAAAGCAAGTTTAACTTACTGGCACAGTGACTGGCGTTTGATTATGACCCAACTGCTTTACATTGAAACAATGGAAAGATGCCTGAGGTGTTTCTACCCAGGAAGGACTGAATGATGGACTGTGCAAACTCTTAGAAAAGGAAATCACTGAAAGGAAAGAATCTGCTCTTCAAGGTTTATTTTGTCCCTGAATCAACAACATGGCTGTATCCTGCATACCTGGTATTGCTTTTGGAAGCATGAGAAATGCATACATGGAATGGGTCATGAAGTGCACATGGTTCCTGGAGTCGCTGCTGAGGTGCAGTATATGGAAAAGGTCATGAAGTCCTGATTGGCCAATTAAGTCATTGGAAGGTGGACCATGGTTTGCAATGGAGACTCAAAGATATTTTGGACATACCAGGACTATGCAAGGGCTACCATGGATAGTTGTTGGCTCAGGGTGGAAGTTTTCCCCAGCTACTCAGCCAAGCTAGAGGGAAAAAATTGGAAAACCCGGAGATGGTCAGTCATTTGTTGTGATATTAGATTTGAACTGCAGACATGTTTGATGTTTGTCAAATGGTTGTTGAGTTTGCATTGGCCAAGTCTTTCCTTGTTATGCCTCATAGCAGTTGGAAATGTTTACTCTGTGCCATTATATATTAAGGATTGTAAGGTTTTGATTTTACAGGACTCACAATTAAGAGACGAATTTAAATTTCAGATAAGACTTGTGACTTTGGAATAGCCTTAAAGTTGGTAAAGACTATGGGACTTTTAAAGTTGGACTGAACATAATATAGATGGTTATAAATCTATTAAGGGCCAGGGGTGGATTGTGGTAGTTTGATTTGAATGTCCCCCAATAGATTCAAAAGTGTATTTAAGGTTTTCTTCAGCCTTTTGGCTGGAGGATATGTCACCAAGGCAAGACACTAGGTTCCAGCCCTAAGGTGATTCTGGGGTAGATGTAAAATTCCAGCTATACATATGCAAAGAGCATTCTGAGCTCAAGTCTGGAGTTCCTTCTGTTTGCTAGTTAGTTGTAGTTTGGAGTGTGCTTGCTTTGGAGATGCTGGTGATAGGTCTCTCCCTCATTTTGGATCTGTGAAAGGGGGCCAGCCTCTTTCACCATTCTGGAACTTCCCTTGGCTCTGTTACTTCAATAAATATTTTCCTCCTCAAACTGTGCCTGGTGGGAGATTCATCCCTGCAGCATGTGGCTAATTACAACAACCTGAGTTTGGATCCCAAGCACCCATGTAAATGCAGGCATAGTGGAACATACCTGTAATCCTAGTGTAGGGGTGGAGCTGGGGATTAGAATTTAGATAATACCCAACAAAATTCCAATGTACCTCAAAATTTAAGGAGTACCCCAATCCTTGTCTATAAAATTAAAGAATTAAAATTATAGACCACTAGATTATGAAGTATAGTGGGAGACTTTATTTAAAGGGAAACAGGGAGTTACAGAGTTCTCCAGCCACCAATGTGGGGAGAACACATAGGAGAGGTTTTTGCCAATATCTATGCTGTTCAGCTAAATAAGCAGGAAAAGAAAAGATCATGAGAAGGAAAGGTTCATTTGGAAAAGAAATCTAACCCCTCATCAATGGCTATGGTGAGCGGCCCTTACCTACATCCTTCTGCTGTGTGAGGGAAGAAGAGGCAGAATTATCTGTTCTGTGAGTATTTCCTGCCCCAGATGAGCAGGGAGACAGGTGGTTGGTTAATACATTGACCAATCAGTTTTAGTGCCTAGGTTTGAGCTCTAACTAGATGCCTCCCACTCAAGGGGAGAGGAGCCTATGGAGCTTGCCTGAAACTGTTACATTAGCTAGCGCTCAGATGGTGGAGACAAGGGGATGGGCAAACTGTCTAGAGTAGCTGAATCATTGGGTTCTGGGTTTAGTGAAAATCTGCTTCAGTAAATATGGTGGAAAGTGATAGAAGGAGACCCAACACCAACTTCTGGCTTCTACATGCAAGTGTACACATACCCACATTCATGTTTCTCACACACATATGTACACACATACCACATATTCATATAGCAGCATATATACATACACAAACACCAAAAAACTATAAGTTGTGTAGCTAAGTGAACTCTAAGCTGGGATATACTCAGAGAAAACCATATGTCATCAATCATCTTATGAAAGCAAAGGAAAAAATTCAAAGGCAACTAGAAAAATGTATCACCCTGCCTATAAGACAAAGATGGTGTGAATGACAGAAAATGTTTCATCAAAAGACATAGAAGAGAGAAGGAAGTGACAATATTTTCAAACCCTGGATCAAAAAGGATTGTCAGCCTAGAATCCTATACCTATTTTGTGTAAAAAAAATAGCCTTGACAAACGAAGGGAGAATAAAGGCACTCTCAGATGAAGGGAAAGGAAAAGACTGCATCACCAGCAGAGACTCCTTAAAAAAGGACTGAAGAAAGATCTTTAAACAAAAAGGGAATTATAAAAGGAAGAAACTTGGATCATTAGAAATTTTAAAATATTGAGCAAAATTTTGTTAAATATGAAGGGAAAATTCACTTCTCTGAACCTGAGAAAATGTTTTACCTATCTGACACAGGATCCTACCTAGGAGGACCTGAGAAAATGTTTTACATATCTGAAGGATCCTATCTCTGATAAGCCCCTTTTGAAAAGAGCTTAACACCCCAGCCCAATCCACATTTATATGCCTCCAGATAGACTATCACTTAGGGAATCCTGTACCTA